>VXBR01010920.1:3787833-3801770 GCA_013400215.1 Cisticola juncidis
CCCGGGCACAGGCTCGTCCTGCGTGTCCGAGCGAGGCGCTGCCGAGGCCGCACGGGCTGTTCCGGGCGGTGGAGAAGTCATAGGCAGCGTAGAGCGGGCAGTGAGAGAATGGAGGTCGGGATGCTAATAGTGGAAAAGTCCCAGCCCTGAAAGAATGGTTCGTCGCGGGGCACGAAAGGTCTGTTAACACTGACATGCTCTTAGGCTAAATTCCATCACCCCACCCCAGCCCCCCCAGCTGTCTGAATTAGAAGAGGAAAGCGCGAGGCTGAAAAATAAGCATTTAAAGTAATGTTCTTCTATAGCGACAGGGAAGGAAGGATGTGAGTAGCCAGAGTCCAAAGAGAAAGTCTCTGCAGTTGAAGAAGTAACGTGTAGCTCTGTAGAGTGAGCACTGAGCTACACGCTCCTTTGAGCTATTGAAAGTCATTAGACATCAATTAACATCATTAGACACCGTGAGCACGGCCCTGCATGCCCGAGGTTGCAGGGAGGCTGCAGCACCCAGACCCAGGCAGCCCTGCTGCCGACATGGAAAACTGGTGAAATGATTCCATAAAAAACTGGGCAGTCGCCGTAGCAGTGCTGGTTGGACAGTAGGTTTCCAGGTAAGCAAGGATCACAGCTGGGGGCATGTGTCTTGGGGGGTGTTTGGGGGTTTTTGTTTGTTGGGGATGCCTGACTCCATTTCGCGTCTAGAACAGAACCAGCGTCCTTTTAGGAGATTTAGATACAGGTGAATGTTCCTCCTCAGCTGGGAAAACCTGCTGGAACCAGAGCAGAGAATTCAAAGCACCTTTCCAGAGTGGGGTGAAACTGAACATAAGGAAGATACAGAATGAACATATTTCTGTAGTGTCCTGTTGGTTACTACCGGAATATATTAGCACTTTAAAATCCCAGTAGAAATCTATGAAGAAAAGGAGAATCCTTGCTACAGTTCATAATTTATCTTGCTATTTTTGATTTTGCCTGTGTACTAGCAACTCCCCCTAATGCTTTGGAGATTTTTTTGTTACGCCACTAGCTTGTCTTTCAAATTTAGCTGACTGAAGTGGAATAGAATAATCTCGTATGTAATGGGGTACACTTGTCTGGCAGCGGATTTCAAAAGATTAGCAGAATATTAAAAGAATATTCCTAGATTGTAATAGTTCTCTGGTAGTAAGAAAATTTGTATTTCGTATTCATGGGTCAGCAAAACTTCTCTGTTGACTTCAGAGTAATGTTAGTATAAAAATTAACAGTAGCTTCTACTCTCAGCTGTGTCCACGTAGAGCTGGCTTCTCTATTTATAATTAGCAGTGTCATCTGTGAGGCATAAGTAGTCAAATTTGTGTTTGGATGCATCAATCTCTGATCTTGACATTAACTTTTAATATAACTTATTTTCATTTGTCACTGTTGTCCTGGAGTGGTGTTCTGTTGATGTCAGAACAGGTACTGTTATAGTTTAATAAACCTACTGACCATTATACTTAGGTTTCAGATGAATATTTAAATCTTTTTTTTTTCCAAGTGATTCAACAACCTTTAAGTCTGTTACTGTTTTTGCAGAAAATCTGCAAATAGTACTGTAACTCCCAATTAAAAATTCTGCTGTTCTGAACCCAAAGTTATTCATTCAGTTATTCATAGGTGTACCAAAGACCATTAGGTAATGATACAAAGCTACTGTTCAGATTCCTAAGAAATTATTTATGCCTGGATTGAGAATAAAAAATATGACATTAACAGACAGATTTGTGTAAAAAAAAAGAGGGATTAGTTGGCTGAGGAGTTTTGTTGCCCTTTCACAGGTCAAATGGTATTTACATATGTTTTGGGAATTACAAATAAAATTACTATTTCTTCCATAACTCTATAATAAAAATCATACAGAAGAATAGTTACAGTCTAAATGGACTTTCCAGTTTAACGAAAAATATTTCATGTTAACACATCTGAAATGTTTGATCTGTGTGTATCTTGGTTCTTGGTAGTGCTCCCTTGCAAAGTGAAGAGCAGGTTTTCATTTTACAGAATGAACTGCAAATGGAATGTAAAATATTCCTAAAATACTCCATTTATGTGAGTGTGCTAGATAGGGCATTTTGATTTTTTAGCATTTCAGACATGTTTTTACAAATGCAAGAAGCAAGACAGGTGAAATAGAAGGCATTAGAGAATCATTACAGACATGAATAAATGGACTCATTGAAGTATGTGTATGTTGAGATGAAAAAGAAAAAAGGGTTGGCTCTGGAAAATGAGTTGCTCTGGAATTTTTCTGTATAACTTTCCAATGAGATATCTAGCTTATGGTTTAGCACACAGAAAAAAAAATTAAATGACCAAATAGCAAATGATCATTTCTAGAATGTTGACACAAGGAATCTAGTTTAGTATTTTACTGAGCATACCAAATTATCCATGACTGCAAAAGCTGGCAATCTACGTACATGGCAAGCAGAAATTTAAAATACTCACTTCTGTCCTTAGGAAGATAAATTTTGAAATAAATAGTTGAATAATAAGACTTGTACTGAACCCACTTGGGTCTGTATGCCTCTCAGCATGGCAGCAGCAGCCTGATACACTTAGCAAACCGTCTGTCAGATGATGTGTCTTTGAACTAAAACCAGCTGTCTTCAATAAAGAAACTGAAAAAACACAGACAAGTTCCTGTGGGGCAGTTCACTGGGAGGTAGAGTTGACATCATTTATTTCCTATACTAAGGAAATAACCCTATCAATAGCTCCTGTTGTGAAATGGTTTTGATGTCTGACACTTGGTTTCTAATACCACATCACATGAGCAAGTCAGATGTAATGTCAGACATTGTCAATGAGAAAAAGGAATCAATTATGGAATAGTAGCTGCTTGCTGGAAGAAAAGAATTGTCAGTATGCTTTCTGTAGACTTGATATGCCAGAAACTATCTACAGTTACATCTGGGTTATCAGATACCAAACCAAAGCAGATAACTTTATCTAACCACTGTGAATTTCAGGTTGCCGTTCCAAATGAGTAAATATGCCTTATTTTAAGCCAACTTAGTGTCATAAACAGACCCGCCATAAGTTATGATTTTAAGATTTCAAGGCACAAAGCATTGCATCTAGATTTATAGATGCTGAGAGTGATCAAATAATCAAAATTATCTTTGTGTATGTTCCTATCACCATTATACTGATGAATTAATTTCTTGACATCCATGGCATATCATGGGAAACATCAGAGGTATTGTTTGTGAATCACAGTTTTGGTCTGCATTCTGTGCATTGAAAATTCTCAGCCATCAAAGTCTATTAGAAATTTTGACTATTTGCATAGACAACACCTTTCCTGATAGAAGCAGTGGCTGTGCTGCAAGGTAAAAATTTTTACTTCCAAACTTCATGTGTAATGTACCAGATGACAATCTTGTTCACAGTAGGTTTGTCTTCACAGTAAGGTTATTGCTGCTTTTTGTGTAATTTGATTTGCAGGGAAGTAGTTAGTGTATTTGTAATGAAAGTGTCCTAAGTGTAATTAGATGAGCTAGAGCAGGGGTATATGACTTGTGATAGGTGATAAAGATCCTATTTTCCAGAACAGATTACTTCCCAATATTTTGGGTGAATGAGCCAATGTGTTCTAAGTGGCCATTGCTGTTTGCCTAGTGAATATGAGTCAAACCTTTATTTTGCCATTTGGATCAAACCCACCTTATACATTGACATTCCTAACATAAAGTATTTGAGGGTAAAGGTCATCATAAAAATTTTAAAGCTGAAAATTAAAGTTTGGAGCAGCAGATGGAGTGTTTAGAAGGTAACTCCTCCCTTAGAGTGTTGTAATATTTTACAACAAGCCTTACAAAATTTCTGCCAGTAATATTCTTTTAGGTGCATTTTGCTTGCACAAGTTTAAAGAAAAGGGTCTTTAAGAAGTGTGATTTTTTTTTTTTTTTACTGTAGTGATTGGCAAGGGCCACTAGCATAACTATTTCTTCATGACTTGAAGTCAGAAATGGACAGTAGTAGTTCAAAACACTACTCCAGACTTGGGTTAAAAACGGAACAAACCTTTTTATGTGGTACAGATCAGAATTTGAGAAAAACCTTCTGGTGAAGACAGAGATTTTCACCAGATAAAAAATTCAGTTGGCAAAAATTGTCAAAACTCAAATTCAACTGGCAAAGTAATCAATTTTTTTCAGAATATTTTTAATTCCTATTTGCATGTTTTTTATCAATGAAGTGAACTGGTGTATTCATATAGTAACATCCTGGCTAATGTAAATAGCTTTTGTCAGCATTAAGCCTCATTATTATATATTAGCAGTTGTTTAATGGTACTTATTATTGCAATTAAATTTTATTATTTGAAATAATTTAAGAACACATTAATTGTAAAGTGTGAATACTAAATCTAAACTATAACTGAAGAAAAAACTCTCATATTTTCTACTTGTTATTCCATCATTTTTCACTTGTTTTACTCAGAACCTTTCAGTAATTCTAAAGCTGTGTAAATTATTGAGTGAATTTAATCAATTCAAAAAAAGTTCTGATCACATACACAGTGTTATAGGTACTTGACTGTTGTCTACCAAATGGTGTTCCTTGTGCACTCATTTGCTTATGAAGCCTTATCCTGAAACTGAGACTCTCTTGCTGTGATTTAAATATGAGCTTAGTAAGGAGGTTGGATGCAGCTGTGCTGTGAAGTCGGTGTCAGACAAAGAACCCAGAAAGCAAAGTCCTCACTGTACAGAACCTTGGCAACACAGCCCTGCCCTTCCCTGGTGTGCTGGGGAATTCCGCCCGGGCTGCAGGGAGTCCTTGGGGGTGACCCTGAGCAGCGGCACCCGCTGGCACAGCAAAAGCCATCGGCTGCACTCCCAGTCAAAGGCACAGGATGGGGAGCAGGTTCAAGCCAGGAGGGACTGGGAGGGATCCTCTGGTGCTCCTGCTTCCTTGACCTGGACAGACATTACCTGCAGTAGTATTGGCACCAGAGAATATAATATAACTTAAACCTGAAATACTATAACAAAACTTAAATCATTCTTAAATTTTAGAAGTTAATAAACTAAAAAAAATATATATAAAGTAATATAGAACTTTAAACTTAATCTGTAACTGAAAGGGATGAAAAATGCCTTCTAATTTACTTTTTTTTCTCTTGTAGATGACAGTCATGTCCCATTCAAAGGATCTCAAGGACGACTTCCACAGCGACACTGTACTTTCCATTTTAAATGAACAGCGCATTCGGGGTATTTTATGCGATGTCACCATAATTGTGGAAGACACCAAATTTAAAGCCCACAGTAATGTGCTGGCAGCTTCAAGCCTTTACTTTAAAAACATTTTTTGGAGTCGTACTATCTGTATTTCAGGTCATGTACTGGAGTTAGATGATCTCAAAGCTGAAGTGTTTACAGAGATACTGAATTACATCTACAGTTCCACAGTAGTTGTTAAGAGGCAGGAAACTGTAACGGACCTTGCAGCTGCAGGGAAAAAACTGGGAATATCATTTCTAGAAGATCTTACAGATGTAAATTTTTCAAGTTCCCCCTGTCCCTATTCATACTGTGTTAATGAAAAAGGGACTGTCAAAGAAGAAAAACATGAAAAGCGACATGAAGATTCTGCTGTGACAAATGGACCGCGAATTACAAATGCATTCTCAATTTTTGAAACGGAAAACAATTTGTTTTCTCCCCTTGATTTGAGGGCCAGCTTTAAAAAGGTATCTGATACAATACAAGCTCCCAACATCAGCCTCAACAGAAGCGACGTGTGCAAAGATGCTGAGCCAGCCAGTACCTTGGCTGAACACTCCTATGCAGTTTCTTCTGGGGGAGACACTTCACAAGGAGCACCTTTTGTTGAGCAGGACAGCAGCCCTTCATACCAGGCGGGTGAGGACCGCTATGAAAATCACCAAGCCACCCCAGTCATTCAGCAGGGAAAACAAGCTGGTAGTACTCCTAAGTCGGCCTTTAAGCCCCAGGGTGCTGGTTTGGCTGTAGCAAAAGTACCAGTCTCTACTGTAACAAGTGCAGAAGCCCAGCGTGAAGCAGTTACTGATCAGACAATTACTTCCTTTCCAAAATCTCAAAATAAAGCAGGAGATTTGCATGTATCCAGGGAAGAGGAAAACACTTCTGCTAATGTCTCTGCATCTGGGGCAAGTACCACTCCACCTGTTTACAGTTGTAACTGTTGTGCAAAATCATTCAATGACCGGGTGTCACTCACTGCTCACCTTCAGCTCCATTCAGAGCATCAAGAAACTCTCATATGCAAATACTGCAGCAAACAATTTGCAAATGTAAACATACTGGAAAGTCATGAACAAGTCTGCATGAGATCAAGTAACTTACCAGCTCACAATGGAAATGAACAAAATTTTGCAGATAACTGTACTGCTACAGAGGGACAGAATGGAAGTTCCTATGCGAACACAGAGCCTCTGTTGTCTGAGAACAGCATCACTGATTGTTCCAATGCAAACTGCACTTTACCAGAAACGGATCATTTGGTGAAAGTGGTCGATGGGCAGATATTATACACTTGTGTGGTTTGCAAGCGTAGTTATGTCACACTGTCCAGCCTTCGAAGACACGCTAATGTGCATTCCTGGAGAAGAACGTACCCTTGCCACTACTGCAATAAAGTCTTCGCGTTAGCGGAGTACCGCACCAGACATGAGATCTGGCACACGGGAGAGAGGCGCTACCAGTGCATTTTCTGTCTGGAGACCTTCATGACTTACTATATACTGAAAAATCACCAGAAGTCTTTCCATGCAATTGACCATCGCCTGTCAGTAAATAAAAAGACGGCCAACGGCGGTTTAAAGCCAAGTATGTACCCATACAAACTCTATCGACTCCTACCTATGAAATGCAGGCGAATGCCTTATAAATCCTATCGAAATTCTTCCTATGAAAATGTTCCAACAAGTACCCAGGCTAATGAAAATGCTTCTACTAACTGTTTCATTCCGAGTTCTCTTAGCTCTGAGCTACCACCGCTGAATTTTCAACACAGTATAATGTCAAACAACAGAACCCTGGCCTTGGATACATCTTCATGTAATGTTACAGCATCTTCCACAAATACTCAGAATTCTTCCTCTTGGGGAGTAGGTATGTTAAATTCTGATCTGCAGAGGGACTTTTTCCCAGCTGAAAAAAGAGTTGCCACTGCTGCAAATGACTCAGGTTCACAGGAGTGTGATTCTTCAGTTGTGTCTTTAGCTAATGTGAATGAAAATTCAACCTCTGTCATCAGTTACAGCAGTTCTGCACCCTCTGTTATAATGCACAGTAGCAGAGTTTCATCAGTAATAATGCACAGTAAAACAGTCGCTTCCATAGAAAACAGTAAGACAGAATCTTCAAATAACCTACCCAGTCAGTCAGTAAGTGACAGCTCTAAGTGTGGGTCGGATAATCACGGGAAGTGCATTACAAAATCAAAAACTATTAAGGAGAAAAAGAAAACACTGCTGTACAACAGAGCAGAAGCAACTGAGGATACGCAGCATGTGACAGGATCTGGAGGTTCATGTAGCAAAACTACAAATACTGTCCAAGAGTCCAGTAAAACTGAAACATACATTGCAAAGCCTGCCTTACCTGGAACATCTGCTGACAGCAACGTTGCACCTCTCTGTCAGATAACAGTAAAAATTGGTAATGAAGCCATTGTAAAAAGACATATATTGGGATCTAAGCTCTTTTGTAAAAGGGGCCGAAAATCCAAACATGAGTCCAAACAGGACAATCTAGCTGAAGAACCAGAAGTGGAGGTAAAAGAAAAAAGTCCATCTAGACTCTACAGCTCAGAATGCCCAGAGCTAACAGAAATGTGTGATGATGTTAGTGACCAGGACTCCAGTGATAAACCCTGGAGACCCTATTATAATTACAAACCAAAAAAGAAATCCAAACAACTAAGAAAAATTAAAAAGACCAAGTGGAGGAAAAAGCACGGAAGCAGAAACACTGCTATGGAAAGCCACAACACGTGTAGTCGGGAGTACGAGCTCAGGAATGCTCCTGAGGAAAAGGCAGCCAGCCAGGAGGAGAACACAGAAATGCCTAATCTGCATTGTGAGCTCTGTGAAAGAGACCAGTCTTCCACAGCAGACGCTCAAGAACACGTACACTTGCATGTAGCTGCTTCAAAGCCTTACATTTGTGAGTTATGCCAAAAACAATTTCAAAGTCCATCAACTTTAAAAATGCATATGAGGTGTCACACTGGGGAAAAGCCCTACACTTGCAAAACCTGTGGTAAATGTTTCTCAGTTCCTGGAAATCTACAGAAACACGAACGTATTCACCTGGGTGTCAAAGATTTTGTCTGCCAATACTGTAATAAGGCATTCACTTTAAATGAAACACTCAAAATACATGAAAGAATTCATACTGGAGAAAAACGCTACCACTGTCAGTTCTGCTTTCAGAGCTTCTTGTACCTTTCTACCAAAAGGAACCATGAGCAAAGGCACGTACGTGAACACAATGGAAAAGGATATGCTTGCTTTCAGTGCCCCAAAATTTGCAAGACTGCAGCTGCCCTGGGAATGCACCAGAAGAAACATCTATTCAAAAGTCCAGGCACACAAGATAGAAAAGAACAGTTTTGCAATGAAAGCACTAAACTTTTGGAACACCCACATTTCCTTGGCTCAGAAGGAAGCGAAGTGAAAAATACACAAAATACAACTCCAGAAGTTATACTCTGAGTGACAATTGTGCAAAAGAGAAGAAAAATCCAAAACTATATATTGGACAAGATAAAGATGTATTGAATGGGGAAACACATCAGTAAGGTCAAATTTCTTCATCTAAATATGTGTCAATATATGCAAAAGAAAAAAATAACACAGAAAAAATAGCATTTGCAATAATACAAATTTAATTTGGAGCACCCAAAATACTTTTGCCATAACAGACTCTAACACAGAGAGAAAGAAAAATGACCAACCTAAGCCCTTCTACTTAGCATTACAAGAAGCTAGTCACTGAACTATTTTACAGTTCTGGTTTTGAGTCAGAATCGTTCAAAGCAAAAGAAATAAGTAGGTTCATTTGTAGGTTCATCGTGTATTCTGTAGAAGGAATTTTTGCTGCAGAAACCATATATTGCATTTTTTTTAACAAAAGTAATGTGTTTATAAAGGAAATAATTGTAATCTTGTGTATTCTAAAGTGAAGGTGGGAAATGTTTCATGGGCTTGGGTGTGCCGAAGTACATTTGAGTTCTGCCATGCTTTTCTCTAACTCAGCCTTTACGAAACATATTCAGGAGTTTAAACTACTCTTTTCCTTTCCATATTCAGTTTTGTAGCTACCATAATAACTGTTAAGTCTGAGTGCTGGTGTGAGAAGTATTGCAGATTTATATATCTATGAGGTAATAAAAGTTCAGTGGAACTTGCTATAGCTAGTCTTCCAAGCTGCATAAATCCCCATGTCAGTGGCCTGGTGAGCTCTTCATTAGTGAATTGGTCTAAAGAAAATTGTTCTCATGAAACAAAAATCCTGTATAGACATGTCCACCTCCTGGTGGGTCTGCAGCTCTTGTCTTTTAGAAATACAGTTCTTCTCAACACAAGGATGTGTAGACAGAGTTTTCCTCCTCATTCTGGGAGAAGCTTGGACACAAGCTATAGAGCAACTCCCCGTAAATACTTTGGTTTTGAGAGGAGTGGGTAAATAAGACTCCTGCCTCCATGTATATCCCTGAGGCCATCCCTGTGTATAAACAGGTGTAGGGCCAGTTTGTGGGGTTCCCTGTCATCTCCATGCCTTAAATGCAACATTTAACCTTCAGATGTCCCTTCTCAGTGATCCCACCAACATTCCAGCAGTGTCCTGTGGCCACAGCAGAGAGAGACCAGGAGTGGGCTGCTGGAGGAAGAAGTGTTGGCCTTCCTGCCTCCCTCATCCTGCCACAGCAAAGGATTCTGGTGAGCCTTGCAGCTGCACAGTTCCCTAAGAACTGGGAGAAGAGGATTCTGAAAGACAGCACCAAAATATTCCAGTTAATACCGTTTTGTAAAGTGTGATTCATTTTAAATGAGATGCTTAAAAAAGTCCAAGCAGGTGTGTGTCTGCAAGTTGCATTTTATATGATAGGGCTCTGTTGTACCGTATCTGCATTTCCAGTAGTCATGTATGTTCATCCCTGTGAAGTGTTAAAAAATTAAGTCACAACAAGGGTTAGTGGTTCTTGACTTCATTCTCTGTGATGGTTCACAATTTGTTACTTAACTTTGTCTTCTTGAACATTTTAAAAGAAACTATAGCTTGGGTACAATAAAACTACAATTGAAATGATAATACAGTATTGATTGAAGTAATAATACAGTCCACTTACTTATTCTATCACTGGTGAATGCTGTGAACCCTTTGAGAAATTCTGGTTTCATGGCAGCTTTGGTTCCATTTAAAAACAAGAAAATAGAATAATAAACACAGGAAAGTTTTAAAGAAAGTACACAAAGATATCTTCTAAGTGGACTTGAATGGTGATAAATATAGACCAAAGCAAATAAGGTAGAATATTTATAAATACAAAGATAATTTTACAAATATTTTATATAACTGTATAGTTCATAAGAAGAATATTGTTAGCTTGTGTTAGGTTGGGGGGGATTTGTATATTTTGATAAAAACAACGACTTTGTAACTCTGTATATTCTCTACAGTTTATAGCAAAGCAGTTTTAAGATGGCAATGTCATGTTTATAGTTCAATTGTGGCACTTTTACTACAAGTAACATGTTGCAGTTATGAATCAAGTATTAATGACCAAATTAGAATTAAAGTAAGTGTAAGAGAAGGTAAATACTATACGTTGTCAAAGACTGTAATTTGCTACATAATTGCATCTGTATTTTTGTTTAGAAGAAAATATTAAATGCAGATGTTAAGGATTGATAAAGAGTCTAATTTTATTTTTAGAAAGAGTGATTATAACTCTGTTTTTGCTTAATTAAAATAACATATTCCTATTTTTCTGTAAGTCTCTCCATTTTTTAAATTGTTTTAATGTTTACACAATCTATATGATCACAGATACATATCTTCTAGTAGTTATTTCAGTGGAAGATTAGGCAACACAGTTACCAAGTAGTCCCTTCATTAAGGTTGGAACAGTGAATTGAAAACATGTCAGAGCTCAAGGGAAGTGATGGTATCTCCTGGCACCATACGGGGTGAATGCAAAGCAGAACAGAATCCACCTGCTCAGTGTTTCAGAGGGCTGGAAACACGAGTGAACTGTGTTTGATACTTGGCAACATCTTAAACGTGTTCATGAGGACCTATAACTTGAAAAATTCTTTTCAATTCTGTTAGTAACCTTGTAGTATAGATTGTGTATTTTATACACTCTACTTTTTGGGGCTTCTGTCAAGAAACATAGTTCAAAATGCAAATATCTAATTGCATATGAAAATATGAAGATACATACAAAATAGAAGACATGCATATTCAAAGTACTTCTCCCTTCAGCTAGGTGTCACTCGTCTGTAACCTGCATTAAAAAGGAAACCTAAGCTAAATTATGCAGGTCGTTTTGGAATGGTTGTCAGGAGAAATATATAACTAAAAAAGTTAGAAGTTTGCTAATTGTAATGAATATTAAGTGTTAGTCAGTTCTCATCTATCATACACCCAAAGTTAGAACAAATGTAATAAAAGGATATTGCTGTCTTTTGTGGAATGAGATTGCATGGCAGCTAAACGACAGGCAGAAGGATTGGAAATAAGCCACTATGCATTATCATTATTGTTATTCTTTCTAAACTTCCTTAATTCTGCAGCAATCACTGACAGTTCAGCACCTTGGCTGTGAGGTTCTTTACAAGAGGAAGAGATCCCCATGGTACACCCCCATTGTTAAATCAGTCTTTCCCATAAGTTTTCAACTCAGCACACCAGTGTTTGTTTCAACCGTGTCCTTAGCTGCTCAGACCTACCTGACATAGATACTCCTAGACACAGATACTCCTAGAATGTAACTTCCAAAGAGGCCGAGAATGAATGTTATGCAACTGAAACAGTATTCTAAATATCGTATGTTAGACTAAAGCAAAACTTTTTAAAATAAGACTGTGTCAGGAATCAGGCAGTGGCAAAACTTGAATTGATAGTGCAGGTCAGAGCTTTAAAGAAAGCTGATGGTAAGTTAACAACAGTAAGCCCCAACTGTAGTCATAACTTTTGAGAGAATATGGAGGCAGTGGAGTCCCTGTACCTTTCAAAATGTGGCAATGCACAGTTCAAGCACACATCTCCCTTCTCAGGTGCTGCCCTGCTGCTTTCCCAGATCAAAGCTCCGACTCTGCCCAGGTGAGCCTCAGTTCACCAGCCAGGCAGGGCAGCCAGCCTAGACAGCCAACTGTGGATAATCAAATCCTCAGTTTGTACTCTAGAGGAACCTCTCATTTCCAACATGTTAAAATTCAGCTTATGCAAACTCATGTCTTTGTCAGGTTTAGGTTTTGCATTCACACAAATCCACCTGTTACTGGTGTGATGAAGTTTATTCTGTCTATGACCACTACCCTGCTTCCCTTGACACACACATCTGTCCTTTCCCAGCCACAATGTGGAGTGTGGGGATGAGGAAGGAATGCCACCACTGCTGAAGAAGCAGTGTGGGGGAGAAGCTGGATGCAGGAAGAACCATCAGGAAATGATGACAGATGATGTGACTCCATACCATATCATAGTGATAACGGCAAGTTTTGTGCAAGAAAAATAAAAAATGGCCAGAACACCACAGCAGGGGACTTCAGTTAGGGACAGTGGCCTGCAATTTTCCAAACTTCCCTTTAACAGCCCTGGAGAGGGCCTTTATGTGTAGAATGAAGAACCCTAGTCCTATTCTGCTTCCTGAAACAGCTTTAGCCAGCTGAACAACCTGTATATAAGGATATGTCAGCCACTAAAGGCTTTCACTAGACCCTGTGCCTGCAGGGTCTGGGAGCAGATGTACCCTCAGTGTGACCTGGAGTGACACCGCAGTGGAGGTGTCACCCCGCACTGATGGCTGGGTGCATTGTGCACGCCCAGGACAGACGCCCACCACCAGTGCAGGACCGAAGTCCGGGTGTAAGCCAGATCCCAGAGTTTCACATTAGCGTCGGTGTCTTCAGGAATCCACAGTAGAAAATGTGATGCAAAGGCCCTTAGTTCTTGACGAAGGCAAACTGCGGCAGCCTGCAAACACCCCGGGCGCTGTGTGACTCCTGAGGGAAGCATTGCCTGTGGCATTCCGAAGGCAGCGTGACACCTGCTCCTGGGGCAGAGCTGGCAGCCGGGCCATTTCCTACTTGTTTCATGGAATTTCTCACACGGCCGAAGAGCTGAACGAGAACTAGCGACAGCAGGGGAGATCCAATGGAGCCCGTGCCATGCTTTGCACAGGGACAGGCGCTTGGCACACCACAGACCAAACTGGCAGACCCTGCCACTCGCTCCATTTAATGCGACCAATGTCAGCACAGAGCACAGCGTTCAACGTGCCGGGCTGCCGAGCCCTCTGCCCCGCTGGGAGGCACAGAACCACAGAACCAATTAGGTTGGAAAAGACTTCTAAGATCATCGAATCCAACCTATGACCACCTCGTCAACCAGGCCGTGAGTACCACATCGAGTCTTTCTTAAAATACCTCCAGGGACGGTGACTCCACCACCTCCCTCGGCAGCCCCATTCCACTGTTTCAACACCCTTTCTGTGAAGAATTTAATCCTAATATCTAGCCTAAACCTCCCCTGGTGCAACTTAAGGCTATGTCCTGTCTTCCCGACTATAGGGCAGGGCAAGGGGCGGTCAGGACGAGGGGCGGTCAGGGCAAACTCCGGAGCGGGCCGAACCCGCAGCGGCGCGCAGCGCAGCGCCTCAGGCCGGCGGGAGCGCGGGCCGGCGGA
>VXBR01010920.1:3802174-3850431 GCA_013400215.1 Cisticola juncidis
GCAGGGAAGCATCCGTGGCTTCGAGGGATCCCTGGAGTCAGCGGGCGAACAGAAATGCCCCCTCCCGCCCGAACCTCGGGCATCAAGAGTCTGTTTGTCAGGCTGAAATTGCGAAATTAGCGATGTGCAGGAAGTTGGTGGTGAAGGGCTGTTCTGGAAGCGGTCACCAGTACTCCCGTGCCTCCGTGCAGCGTGTGTGCGAGCGGGAGGAGGCGGAGGGAGAGGCCGGTGGCCTTATTTTGGTGGTTGGGAAGCGCTGACTGCCAGCAGCGATAGGCTCGGTAACGTGGGAAGCCGGCGGCCGGGCTGGAGGAGGGCTCGGGGAGGCGCGCAGATAGTGCGGTGCGGCCGGGGAGCACTTCAAAGCGAGTGGGAGAAACAGGATGTGCGGCGGCTTCCTGAGGGGTATCGGAGTACATTCATATCGCTCGGACGCGGCCCGCTGGTTTCCTTTCTCACGCAGCCGATCGGCTTTTTTGAGAATGAAGCGAAACAAGTTGAATCGGGGTTGAGAACCGGTTGTGAAAACATGTTGAAAGATTAGGTTTGGTGGAGGAGTGGAGTCGTGTTTACTTAAATATCGTCATGCAGCCTAGATGTATTTACTGTGTCTTCAGTAAATACAAGACTGGGTCATGAAAACGGGAGATGGCCTGGAGTGGAGCTGGAGGTGCTTTCTCTGCGAGGTGTGAGCAGCAGGACGTGGTTGGGTAGGCAAGGCTGAACACACACTGAGATCTGCTGCTGTTAGCAATTAGCACAGAAATAATTCAGGCCAGCTCGCCTTTAAAAAAGCATACCGTTAGTTTGGGGGTTAAAGCAGGAATTCCTAGAATCATAGGGGAATTAAATGGTTTGGTTTGGAAAGGACCTTTAATATCGTCTCGTTCCACTGCTGCTGCCATGGGCAGGGACACCTTCTGCTAGACCATCTCAGAGCTCCATCCAGCCTGGCCTTGAGCACTTCCAAGGATGAGGCATCCATAGCTTGTCTGGGATGTGCCAGCATCTCACCACTCTCAGAGTAAAGAATTTCTTCCTTATATTGAACCTAAATTTCCACTTTTTCAGTTTGTTCCCATTACTCCTCACCCTGTCACTGCAGTTCCTGATGAAGAGTCCCTCTCTGGCTTCCAGGAGATACTGGAAGGTTGCTGTGAGGTCTTCACACAGCCTTCTCCAGGCTGAGCAGCCTCACCTTTCTTAATCTGTTTTCAGTAATCTCCAGCAACCAATGTTTTATGTATTCCCTAGGAAGCAGGTCATAGTACTCCCTAGGAAACAGGACTATGACCTGCTTCCCAGGAATACATAAGAAGTTGGTTGCTAAAGATTATTGAAGCTGGCTTATTTTTTGATACTATTCTTCTTCTTATCTTTTATTGTAAGGTTTTGTCAGCACTGGACTGCACAATGTTCAGTGAGTTTTACATTTTGGGATACTTGAACTTGATGAAAGTTTTCCACTAAGCATTAAAAAACAAAGCAAAATGTCTTGAGACTTATGTTGAAACCAATTTTATTGTCCCACTTATGCACTGTAGATTGAGCCTGTGGTTGTATCGTAACTTTGAATGTTCAGTTAACTGACAAAAGTGTTGGTAAACAGATGATTCTGACGTTCTTCCTGGGGAATATATGAAAAGTTCATTGCTAAAGATGGACCTGTAAGAATCCTTTTGAAAAATGAGTTGAAGTAACAGCTGCAACAAAAGACATGTCTTGAAACAGTGCGAAAATCACTTTGTAAACTTAGTTATTTCTCCTAAGAAAACAAAAACTGTTTAAAACCTCAAAATGTTAAATTTGCTGTGGAAGCTTGGGAACCCTCTGATGCCTACATGCTCTTTTGTCTTTGCACAACAAATACTGTGTTATTTTCACTTCTTGCTAGTATTTTAATACTGTGTTTTGTGGGGGAAAACCCTCTGAATGAACAATAATAAACAAATGTAATATGTAACCCTCCTTGATCTGGAGGGATTAGCAGTAGCAGACCTCACTTTGGAAAGCCAGTGTTCATAGTCTGAAGGAATTCCTTGAAGCATGTTTCTTACAAGGAGAGTACATTTTGCTTTGCCAGCAATTAAAACTTGACACTGACTCACTTTGTGTATTGCATGAGAGAGCAGGGTAGTTTTAATGAGGTAATGTCAGTTCTGTGAAATTCTGCATGTATAGAAAACACCATATGCAGAAAGTTGTTATTTATACTGTGTTTTGCAATGCACAAGTCGGTGGCAAAATCTAAATTTAGTGATGTTATACAAATCATTACACCAGAATAAGAATGGAGAAATGTTCTTAAAGGTGGCTTAAGCAGCCATTGCATACCTTGCTGTGAGGAGCCTGAGTGAGGACACGTTTGTAGTCCCTGGTACTCTGTTTTTGGGAGCTGTCACTGTTTGCAACCAGTCTTCTGCCTCCAGTTTTCAAGTGATGTGAGATAAACTGGTCTTGCCCATTTAAGACCCTGTAATATTTCTGGAAAATGTAGCATTACTCTGAAGCAGGTTTTCACCAAAAACCCAGTAAAAGACTGTCTTTTCTTTTTGACAGTGCTTTTGTATTGCTGGCTCTTATTTCATGTTCTGTAGTAATGACAGAAATGCTTTACAAAGGTCTGTGGTGTCAGGTGGCTTTAGGCATATCTTGTAGTGTAGTGTTTCAGGCTTTCTGTGGCTTCTGTTTTCATTTTATGCCATACAGAAGTACAGGAAGTTGGAGTGTTTACAGAAACCTGTAAGTGTAGCACTTGGAAAAATGTCCCTGTTGTCTCATAGAATTCATTTGACAAAATTCAGGATGCATTCTTTTTCAGACTTGCACTGTGTTTTTAACAGTGCATGGTTATCTTGGATTATGCTGCACTCCTGGCTTGGAATTTATTGTTGCTATATAATATGTTTAGTCCTGTGAAGCAAATACTTCGGAGTTTGTGTGCATAAATGTCTTCTGGCAGGGACCCAGAACAAAGAATTGTAGAAGATGGACACTAATTGCACACTTTTACTCAGCAGAGGAAACGACACAGATATACTGAAAATGTAAACATTCAAGCAGATATCTGATGTTGTTAGTACTTGTTTTTTATGTAACCATTATAGCTTTAGGTTTCTCAGAAAAAGGAAGATGTAGTGTAATCGAAGACTTGAGGGTTTTTTTTGGTTTTTTTGTCTTAGGGAAATAGCTTCTTGGAAGAGGTGGATCACTGTATGGGTGAAAAGTCTTAGTTAGAAAGGATGTGAAATCTCATGCTCTATGTTTCATCTGACAAGTTCTCTGAGGTTATTTTTAACTCAGCATTGAGGATTCTCTTCCTACCAAAAGTTTGTGCTTTAAAGCCAGACACGTGGGCTACAGAATAAAGGTTTTTAACTCTTTAGAAAATCAGATCACAGGATGTTCTGAAAGGTGCTCACAAAGATCATCAGTTTCAGCTCTTAAGTGAATGGCTCATATGGGGATTGAACCCACAGCCTTGGTGTTATTAGCACCATGCTCTAAATCAACTGAATCAAAACTTCTGTTTTGTATATTCCTCTGGGGGGAAGGTTTATTTTAAAACTGAAAAACTACAATGTAGTATATGTACAAATAATGAATTATTCAGAAATATTTAATCTTTACTCCTTTAAAGAAAATATGAAACTATAATAACTATAATTTCCTTTCAGGGTCCATTAAACTGTGCCTTTACGGTGATGATTAAATAATGTTATATTTTAAATATTTTATGGGGAAATAAGACCGTGCCAAGTATTAACTAAAAAATAAAGATTCTTCTCAGGAACAGCTGACACATCCAGTTCATGCTTATTAATGACAAACTTTTGATATCAGGAGCTCTCCAAGGATTACGTCCAGGTTGATGAATTGCTTTTCATATGTCATATGTTTTATTAAATTAGCTCTTCCGTAAAAAAAAAAATCAAGGCAGTGGTAATCTGATGCTTTTCTTGGTTCTCCTGCAGTATCTCACTTGGGTAACTTGGAGTTTAGTCCCTTTTTGGAGTCTAAAGCCATTAAAACCAGATTATGCTCATGTCTCTCAATCTGCCAACATGAAGTGTGGTGTTTAAAAATAATGTGTGTGCTTCCTTCTCTCCCGCACCGAAGTTGATGAAAAGCTTGTTGATGCTGCTGAGTGCACAAGTTTTAACTGTGGAGGTTCCTTAAGTGTCTGTTCATGCTTTCCATCAGGGCATATATCCCTGACCTGGAAAGTGTCACGATTGAAGTTCAGTCTGTGTTCCTGTTAAACTGTCGTGTTCTCTGCTCAGAGACAGTCAGGGCAGCCTTTCCAGGGCTGGGCATTACTTACTTGACTCCCAAGACTGTAACAGGTGAACTTAAATTAACCATCTAACACAGAGTGTGGAAGAGAGAGAAAACAGAACTTTCATTTTACATCTTACCAGTACAGAGAATAAAACTTACTCACAGTGCTTCATATCTGCATTTTTAAAAAATAAACATGTATGACATTTCAAATCTGGTTTCAAACTGTGCTTTCTGAAAGGTCTTATGCTATTCAAACATAAAAGTAATTAAAACTCAATACTTTGCTGTACTTTTCATCCTATTTTTAATATCTTATATAAATAGATAATGTTTCCATAAGGTTGATTCCACGTGTCATCAGGAGAGGTGTTTCCAGCAGCAGGCAATGATGCACTCCACTGTGAGAGGTCCTGGCTGAGACCTAATGCAGTTCTGGTTGCCCGTGGTTTGGACAGCCAGGTGGAACAGGGACAGATCACCTGCTCTGTTCAGGAGCCTCTCATGGGAGACACTACCAGAAAAGCTTGTCATTTCTTCTGGCAAAATAAAAAGGTGGAAATGGTCTGTTTGCTCTCATCAGATGTTCAAAGCAGAAAGTCATTATTTAATCTAGAGAACAGTGTTGCTATAAATTAATGTAGATGTCTGTAGCATTTGGATTTTGGAAGAGCTTTCCAACCTCAGCCGATTTTAGCAGTGATTGCTAAGAGGGAACCATTTCCTAGGAGATCTGCCTTATGTCCAGCATGTAATTGCAGTAGCCTAGATTCAATACCCAGCAAATCTTTGTATTCTTGTGCTGCCAGTTGTTCTTTCTTATTAGAAACTTGCTTTTCTTCTTTGCCATGTTGCACTGAATTAGGAGATTATTTCCCCCTTCTTCTAGGAAAAAATGAACAGTATTCATGGGGGATATATTTTCAAAGGCTCAGCCAACTCAAAATCTGCTTGCTATTCATTGTGGAAAATGAAATAAAGATTTGATGGGCAATTTCTTATTAATCAGCTTCCTTTAGCCAAAGTGTTTGTGGAGCAAATACCAAGTGAACAATAGCTCAGGCAGATCATGTCTTGGTGTTATGACCTAATGCCAAAAGACCTCAGGCTGCGAATGTCTCAGATTTAGCAAGTTGTGCAGGGTCAAGCCAGAGATGAGACCTTTCAAGGGAAAGTGCAGGTGCTGCAGGAAGTGGTGTTCATGAGTCAGTGTGTGTCTTTTCCTGTCGACTCTCATTCCATGTGAAGTTGGATGTAGCAACTTCTCTGCCCTCCTGAAGTCTACAAATTGAAAATTAATACCAAAATGCATGCTGAATGGAAAAGTAAATTTTTTGAAGACATTAAAACTGTAACATTCTTGTACCTAACACTTCATTTTTCCCTTGCAATATTTACAGTTTATTTTTTATTATTTACAGATGATGCCAAACACTTAGTACCCAACAAAATGAGAGACTTTTTCTGTACCATAAACTTGGACCAAGAAGAAGTTTTTCGTACACAGGTAGTTGAAAAATCTCTAAGGTAAGCTCAGTTTTTAAACGGATATGATAAGCAAGGCTGCCCAATACCAGTGTGTATGGCTTTTGCTGTTTTAAAATGACAACTGACTTGTGGCAGCTACTCAGAGATGTTACAGTAATTTGTAAATCATGAGACTGTTGCAAGAAGTCAAAATTGCGTCTTGTGAGCTTTTAAATTAAGTATGCTAGAATGTATTTCACTATTACTCTATTCTGTTCCAGTGGGCAGTGTAACATTATTTTTCTTGCTAGGGAAAGAAATCTACTTGATACTTGCTCCCCATGTCATTTCCTACTTCTGTATTGGTGGAATTCTGCCCTTACTGTGGATCTGGTAAAACCTGTTTGTAGCATGAAGGAACTGGAACTTTGCCATGTATGAGTTTGCTGTGCTGTGGGGTGTCCCCTGAACAGGCCTTGTTCTCTCCTGTAATTCCTGTTCTGGAAACTAACTGGACCCACACAGAATGCCTGCTTTGCTTCCCTGGGCACCGTTTGCTGTAGATTCTGCTGCTGTCTTAGAGCCTTGGAAAGAATCAAACAAAAAGTCAGGATGACACAGCTGCAGTGGTGTGGGAGATTTCATGTCTCAAAACTCTGCACTTCACAGAGCACCCAAAAAAGCATCACTGCAGCTTCATTGTTCAGAATATCTGAGTGACAGTTTCAGTTATGTGGAGGTGACATTAAACCTTCCTTTTAAAACAGTCTGTTCAAACTCTTGAAAGTTTTCCTAATTCCTTTTTCCAGTGGTTTTGTTGTTAATGTTGTTAATGTTCGTTCTTTGAGCTCTCTCTCCAGATGTTTATAGGTGGAGAACAGCTCAGATGGCAAACTTAAATAGGGAATTTTAATTTTTTCAGAGCATCATTTTAGAGCCTCTTTATGCTTCTGCATGAAATGCAAAGGCCACATATGTACAATCAGGAACAAATATTTTGCTTATATTCCTAATCTGTAACTGCTGTAGTCAGATCCATAAAATTTTCAGAATTTAACAGGCTGCAATTGAGATTGGTTGATTGCCAAAACAAAATCAGTTGAGTAATCCTTCAGAGAAAAATGTTAAAGGGACTGTATTGATAAGGCAGAAACTTAACATTTCCCCTTCAAATAGACAATAGTTTGATGAGCAAAAAACCCCAACCCAACATATCTCTGAAAGACTTCGAAAATCTCTGATTTTGATGTTAATAATGGAAAGCCTAGAAGTTACTACTATGCTTAGAAGCAAGACCTGTTACATATGATGTATACACAGACATTTTTATTATATTCTATTTAAAATTATTAAATTTGTGCTTTCATCACCTGATAAAAGAAGTATTAGTTGCATAATAAAATATTTGAGGAAGTAAAACACCTTAGAGCCATCAAAAAATTTTAATAGTATTGAAGTTTTAACTGAAATTTAATTGCAATATCATCAATACAGGGGAAATGAAGTAAAAAATCTCACTATAACAGTTGGGGAGAGAGAAGTCTCAAATAACATGCCTCAAATAGAGAGCTTTTCAGGTGATATGAAATTAATATTTCTAAGATGATAACATTGTTTTAGAAGTTAGAACCTGGTGTTCAGAATTGCTCTTACCTATTTGTCCCCACTGACTTCATGGGGGACTCGTTCATCCTACGAATTACTGGAGGGTTCAGTTCAAACAGTGAAATGTAATAAAGTAACTCATCCTCTATTAGCAGCTACCAGAGTTGGGTGCTTACACGTGATTCCTGCTGTGTAGCAGTTAGGAAGGCTGACTCTCATTCCAGAAACTTAATTACAACATCTTGTTTCTTATTGCTGTGTTAAACTAGAAACGGTACTAACCTAGAGGTATTGGGACAGGACATAAGAGCTCTGATATCTTATTAACCTGAAAACTTTATAAATTATTTTTCAGTAAGGTGTAGTACAGTGATTTTGGTCATGGATGCAACTTTGAATTTCATTATTTTGTTCCATATTATTTGGTTGCTTTTTCTTACACACAGTTCACAGTCTGTTTTTGTCACTGTAGTATGGGTTGCAAATTTATACAAGTTGTAATCTAAATTTTAGTCTTGTGAATATCAACTAATTAAATGTCTGTGGAAGTAATTATCACTAGAATTAAAATTAGTTTTGACTACAGTGATTGGAAATGATTAAGAAGTGTATTTATTAAATGTGCAAATAGGTTTGGCCTTCCACCAGCACTGGCAGAGTTGTTGGAGTGCAGATGTAAAACAAATGACTTTCCAAAGTTAAAAAACCATGAATTAATGCTACAGGGGGATAAGGGCCACTGAATACCAAACCAATATGATTTCACCAGAAGTTTATTGTTTACAGTACAATTCCAGTTATCGATTCTATCTATTCTATCGGTTCGGCTCACATCTCTGGGCTGGCTAAGTCGCTCAAGAGGCAGGCACATCTCCTTCAGGACATGCAAATGGCCAAATGTCCATCATCACGTTGTGCCTTCTGTATCTAGGGTTTACATTCTTTGTGGACAGTTTCTCAGGCTCTCTGTTCTTACTTTGGTCCTGTTATTGTCCCAGAAGCCTTGATGAATTCCTGAGGGCTCTAATATCAAAACTGCAGGTGGCTTGATAAGATTACTCACAGTTTGGCTGGTGCATCAAAATGGTCTGTACACAGATGCACTGCTACATAACACTGAAGTGAAAGAGGGATATTTTGGCTAATAACTCAAGAAATATTTCCTGACATGGTGTGAGATTTCTGTGGGTTCTGAAGAAAGAATTTTTTTCCCTTGGAAAGTTGAAAATATCTGTGAACCTCCTCAGATGTCTGTGGTCAAATATGAGGAATGGGTGGAGGGTGGAAGGGGGATTGTGGTATGTGAGTGTCCTCTTTTTTTCTTTTTCTTTTTTTTCTTTATTTTAAACTAAATTCACTTTCTTTTTTTCCCAACTGAACTTTGTGGTAGTGCAAGGTTGTAGCAGAAATGAATTCCCTTGTTGATGTAACCATTATTTTATTAACTGACAGATTGGGGCATTGGTCAGTGTCTCACAGAACTGCCAGGTTGCTGTACCAAGGGAAGGGAAGAGCAGAGGAGTGTGCTACACAGTGAAATTTAATATTCTGTACTGCTGTGATCCAGTTCTTCCTGTATGGCAGTCTGGTCGTCCTTTGAATTAGTGCTATCTTCTAATTTTGTATCCATCACAGTCTTTAAAGTTCTTGCATCAAAGTCACAAATGAAAGTACTAAACTGAATCCCTGAGGAACAGGATGAGTGAGTTCCTCACTTTAATTATTCTTCATTGGTGTAAACTGTTGCATCTATTCTATATATACCTAAGAATTTCTTTACTAATCCATTGTGTTCTTTACCTTAAATTTTCTCTCTCTGCCTCATACTTCGCTGATAAATCAGCAACTGATAACCACTATTAATTTAGGTTAAAAAAAAGTGTCATCAGGAGTAAAACAATGTATTACTTTCTGTTTGTGCTTGAATTATTGACTTGTTCTTTCTTGCCAGATCTGAGACTTATTGTAGTATTGAAGTCAAAATAATAATAAAGAATGTTAATGGCTGTTCATCCTCTGGGGGCTGGGGGATATGTGTTGCTGCAAAGTTTGCTCTCTTAGGTGCAAGATCAAGGTGCTAAATAGATTTTTTTGGAAGTCTCTGCTTGTAGTCTCCATCCCAGCCCATCCCATAGGTCCATGCAGAACAGGGACTTTAACCCTTGGCACTTGCTGGTGTGCACTGCAGTCTGCTCTTCCCTTGGGATGTCTGAAGCTGAACTAGTGCAGAGTTTCCCCTGACTCCAGTGCCAGCTCATTCTCCCACTGTTCACTCCTTCTGCTCTAGGATCTCTTTGTTTGTACTGCTGCAACTTTATTTGTGTAGGTGTGAGGGGAAGCAGATCATGGACCTGACCAAAGTTTCAAATAAGCCTTTATTCCATCCTCAGTTTTGGTCTGAGTTATTGTGTCAATACAATTAAAACGAGCAGTGATGGTAATAAGGAAGTTGAGGCTCTCTAGGGCTGCTCTGCTGCTAAAGGTAATGCTCTGAGTTTATACCTTCAGTCATGGTGCTGACAAGAAGAACCCAGCCCTTGTAATCAAAGCAGAATTTGTTTGCTTTGAAATTATAAAAAAAGAAGGGAGCTGAAAAACCACAGTTGAATTTTTCAACTGAGAATTCTTAAATTATTTCCCAGTGTAGTGCAATGTCTAATACTGATTTCTTTGCTTTGAAGCCTGTGGTAAAAGGTCTGTGGTCTAACAGCAAGAACATTTTCACTTCTGGAATTCCTTATAATGAATTCCTGCCCTTAAAATTCTTGTCTCTAAAAATCTGTTCTAGACATTTGAAATACGAGATTTTTCAGCTGTGTTGTTTCCCACTTTTCAAATTAGTTATCAGCTCTTCTTTTTAATTTTTTTAATGAGCCATTGTCCTTAATCATGGGGTGGTGTTTTCTTTTTCTGTGATTATTCTGAAGGGAAGTGAGTAGGGATGGTGACCTGTTCTTCTTTGGGGTAGGTAATAATATAAACTGTTTGTTCCAAACATAAGCATATTTGTCATATTTGTATTAGTTTAAGAAAGTATTGTAGCAATAGTGTCAGAATGATCCTTTGCTGGGAAACAAAAAAACCCCAGCATTTGTTTCAGGGTTTGGTATAACTTACCCCAGTACTTTTCTGGATAAAAGTAATTTCATAAACATGAACATCTTTCCCCAGTGATATTAATGCATTGCAACTGAAACTATTTTAAGAACCCAGTTATTCTAAAAGAGCAGGGTTTTTCCTGGATCCGCTTGACTTTCAGAATTCATCACATGCAGTAACACAAATAACAGTGTGGTTTTAGTCAGTCTTGAAATTTTCTGACTGCTGACTCTGATTACATCAATAAGTACTCCTTAAGTTTAATGAAAATACCAGTTCTGGGAGTGAAGATGCCAACACATTGTATAAAATATGTGTAACACAGAGGAACCCAGAGTCTTTTTCTATACAGGGCAGTGCAAATGGCAGTTAAATAGGGTGAGCTGTAAACATGATATTGGACTCCTTTAGATGGAGAAATGTGGTGACCGTTTCGGCATGAGGGAGATCGTGTGTATTTGAGATTAACATTTCTCTTTTTCACTGTTCTATCTTACAGTTTCTAGTGATAATGACTTCTTACGTGTCTGAATCTTAGAACAGCAGTTTTGACATGAAGGTTAGAGCTAAACAAATGCCAATTAGTTAAGTAATCGATAAATTATGTTTAAATGTTTAATCATGTACTGAATAAGAAAATGAAACAAAAGTTGTGCATGTCTCAGGAAGTCTACAGAACCAGCTAGAATAATTTCAAGACAGAAAAATAGTATTGAAATTGCAGAGGAGACACTCTCTGTGCTGTAATTCTTACCTTTGATTAAACAAACAGAAGGCATTGCCATGTCACTGTGTGTTCTTGTATGGAAATGATTTTGGGCACCTTTGACAGCTCAGTGCAGTGCTAAGGGCCACGGGCTGGGACAGCAGTCAAATGCAGCTTTATACTGTTCATCTTTATATAAATTGCATAAAGTGTTTCTCTATTTAAACTTCAAATCTTTTTTTTTTCAGTCCTTATTTTGGAGAGGAGTTTTACTTTGAGATTCCAAGAACATTCCAGTGGTTGTCCTTCTACATTTATGATAAAAGTGTTTTACAGAAGGACCTGCGTATAGGTAAGAGTCTATGAGGTGCTGTCTGCATCTTGCAGAACACTTTTCTGTTTTCAGTGGCATCTGTAGGATTAGGAGTACAATTATTGGTGAAGTCTCTTTCAAAACTGTGTATAGTGCACTTAAATGCTCCTTCAAAGTTTGAAAAGAGGGATTTTATTTCCTTGCTTCATTCTATTATACTAAAACATGTTTGCTTTTTAGCCTAGTAGGACATTTTATAGTCTTATTAGGACTTGACACATTTTTTAAAATTCTCTTTGCTTCTTCTCCACTTTTGCTTTATTGGAATATTTGAATAATTGTCACTACTTATAGATCTTTAAAGGATGAATTGTGAAATCATTCCACAATAATTACAATTATGGAATTATTCTTAAAACCATTTATAGATAATGTTTTCCTGGTCAGTGCAACCTGTAACTTAGTGACTTACAAAGCATTTGGCAGCAACTGGTATAGCTTAAGTGAAAAATCATGGGAGGTGGATTTCTATTTTTCTCTCCACTGCATAATGACTTTATTGCAGCTGCTTTTTTGGATACAAAGCTCTAATAGTCTGCTGTGGAAGAAGCCTTTGCTTTACTTGAATTGAGGAAGGAAATAATTTGCACCAGGATGTCAGATAATTTGATGTAATAACAGCTTTCCAAATAGCAATCAGAAGAGTAAAAGGCATCTACTTCAGTTTCCTGTTTAAACATTCTTGAATACCGTTTTTGTTCTCGCAAATCTATTATGTTATTTCCAGCCTCAAGTGTGTTCTTTATTTTACCTTCTTATTGGTAATATCCAGGGTAACAATAATTAATGCCCTGAGGCTTTATATAAACTATTTTTTGCTTTACTTACTCATAACATTTCTTGGTTTATGTTCTTCATATAGCATCATAAACTTAAAGAAAAATTTAAAAGAGAGCTTAGAAAAAATCAAATTTCTAACATAATTAAATATTTGTTCTATTCAGGTGAAAGTAATATTTATGCTTCTCTCCCCCTGCCACCCTCCCTCAGGAAAGGTGTCAATCAAAAAAGAAGATTTATGCAACTACACAGGAAAAGAGAACTGGTTTATGCTTCAGCCTGTTGATTCTAATTCAGAGGTTCAGGTAACTATTAAATTGTACATTTACATTTTGAAAGTGAAGTACAGATAAGGACATGTGGTGGTAGATTACACTGAGCTGTAGGAGATAGGGCTTAGCATCTGTATTTTTGTGAGGCACTTGTGTCTTCAGTTTGGTTACAGTACTCTACACCTAAGCTGATATTTATTATTCCTCATGGTACTTGAAACTGGCAGAAGACATGAAGCAACTGTTTGGGAAATATCTTAACAGTGTTTTGTAAGAGGGGTCATGTACTTGAGGCACATGAATGGATCCTAAAACTGTTGAATAATTTTTTTTAGTCATTTTTGGTGTTAACTGAAATAATGGCTGATTCTGTGACATTGAAATGGTTAGTCTCCAAAACTTGGAGGTACTTGTGCTGTGTTCATGTGTTGTATCTTGAAAAACTCTCAGCATTCAGTATCAAACAATTTACACTTCACAGTTTTATTTCAGCTTGTGGTTTCAGTTCTTCAAAGAGGATTGTTCTAGGATTAGGTGAAAGTGAGATGGCTCTAGTTGTAGCCATTCTCTTTTTGGGTTCAAGAGCAAAACAGGATTCTTGAGAATCTCTTGGCCTTCTTGCTGTGACAAACTATTAGATTTTCATAGGGTTTTTTTCCAGAATTGCCTGAGGGCAAAAGTCATAGACTTGACAGTGTTTATATTTTTTTAGTAACCTGAAAGTCCCTTTCAGTAGGGAGAATCCTGGCTACTTTTACAAGATCTGAATGTGCCCAGAATTCTGATGTTATTTCCACAGATGATTCATTTATGAGCCATAAGTTTAGCCTGCAGCTCTTGGGTATAGGAGGGCATGTGGTTGCTTTACATAAAGACAGATTTTCAAAATGCCTGAATCCCACTTCCTCTTCTCTGCTGAGAATCTGTCCTCTTTCAGTTATGATAGAAGGGAGTAGAATGGTTCATTTGGAAGGGAACTAAAGATCATCTGGTCCAGCTACACATTGTCTTCTTTGAATTCTTTAATGTAATCACTGTGAAAATTCTAGAAAGCACTTTCCAGATAGAAACTGAAAGGCAGTTTCCACTTTGACCTAAACATTGTCATACTTGCTGTGTTTTCTCTGTCATAAAAATGTGTTGAGAAAGATATTGCTTTGTGTCATAATACTACATAAGCATGTGAAAATTCAATTAGAATATTCCATTAATAGAATTCAGTGATTTCTTACATACTGCAAATAAAAAGTTCATAGTTTTCAAGGCTTTGTGACTCACAGCAGAATGGAAGCTCTCACTTTTCTGTGCTGTGCAAAGCACTGTCCTGCATGACACTTCCATTAAGAGATGACCTTTTCTGCTCAGGTGTATGCTCCTCATATTTAGCTTTTCTTGAGTCAGGGCATTTGTGTAGGTTTCTCCTGTCTTGCTTTATTTTTCTGTAAAAGTCTTCAGAGAGCAGCTGAGACCAGTTCCCATCTGCCACATTTGGCTGAATCTTGTTGGTTTGGATGTGCTGTATAGTACTGGAATATATTCTGAGATGTCCAAGATTGTTGGCTGGACATGGCTGAAAGTAGCAGACTTTTATATTATATATGTAAAGAAAAAGTGCATGAAATATTTATAGAGCTAAATCAGTTTGGAGGAAAAGAAAAGTTTTCATCTCATGGCACCATACACGTAGTTGATTTTTGGTTCCTTTGGTTCCCTCTGTGTGTGTATTTTCCAGAATTTATGATGTGTGCAAGGCAGTAGGATAGCAGAGAAGCATTTTGTGTTCCATGAATATGCTCAGGACACTTTGCAGTTGCTTAGTTGGGATTATTTTTGGGGGTTTCCATAAATCTGCATTTATTTCATGAAAAGTGTACTTTTTATGTACCAGTCATCTATTCTTTACAGGTTAACTCTGGTATAATTAGCAGCCTGTATACCAGGAATGTCAGTGGTGGAGATTTTTAGGCAGCAGCTGCTCTGTTCTGTGTTTTGATATTAGCTGGTTTTTGTTTTGCTGCTGTTCACAGTATTATGAGTTCATATTAATCTTGTTTTCTTGAAACTTTTTCCTTTCTCCACTAGTTCTTGAAAAATAAATACAAATGTGGGAATACTAAGTAAATAAAGCAGAAATAGAGAAGTTGTGAAACAGGCCACATTTAACTGCAGCTGGCACAAACTTGTTTACGTATATTAAGTTTTTTTAAAAAAATTGTTTTCTAAAATGTGCATAGTGTCAGCGTGCTAGTAAAATTGTAAGGATTGCTTGACCTCTTTTTTATTTATAAAATCCTCATAAATCTCTTTTGAAATTGGCTCATTAAACATGCCTTTGATCTATCTTATGAATAGCAAGAAACTTTTATAGAGATTTATATATGTATATCCATAGCTTTATACCTGTATTTATACATAGAGTTTTTAAAGATCTGTACTTGAAAAACACATTGGAAAGATCAAAATCTTTCACACACTGTTAAGGTTTTTGAACATTCACTTTTGCCTTTTTCTTAAAATTGATAGGATCTGTATCAATAAAACTCCATCTTCCTATAGTAAGTACCTGAAAATTGATTATTAATCCATTTGTAAAGTTGAAATAGTACCTAACTGCCTTTGAACAATCCTGAGATCTACAGATGCAAAGTGCATTCACAGAAAGTCACTGTTTATTTATTTATTGTATAAGAATGGCTGATTTCTATATTTGAACAACCCTGAGATGTGCAGATGCAAACTGCATTCACAGAAAGTCACTGTTTGTTTATTATTTATTGTATAGGAATGGCTGATTTCTATATTTTGAAGTAAAAGCCTTCTGCACAGCCACATTTAAAATCCATTTGCATAATATGTCAGAAGTTCTGATACAGATCTGCAGATCAGCAGTTTTAGGAAACCGTCATGCTGCTCTTGACAAACAAAATGACAAAAATGTTCTCAAACTCTCCATGCGTGTTGGGGAAATATTTACTTGGAGCCCTGTTACTGTAGTCATCATGATACTGAGCTGGTAGTTCTCAAGAGCAGCAATGTGCTCTTTTACTCCTACTGTTTGTGTACAACACAATTTGTGAGTTTTGGTTTTAAAAGCAAAAGGAAAATGTTTAGGCCATTCACAGTATCTGTTTTCTGAAACAAGTGAAGTCAACTATTTTAATAAGTACTACTAATGTTTGTCTTTTCATTTGTCATTCAAAAACTTTGCCTTGTAAGGCTGTTGGCATGCTTCTTGGTATCCTGTTTTTATCCTGTAAATCTGTTTTTGTAATGGAGTTTCTCTGCTTGACAAATACTTTCTTAATGTACCTATGTTCCTGTCCCTGTAGTAACAGTTTGCAAAACACTTGGCAGGCATCCCAAAGCAGTTAGGTTTGGAACTGCCTTGTAAAAGAAGCTTCATTTCTCCTCCCATGTGACGAACAGGGAAACACAGCCTTTGCCCCAGGGGATTTACAACAAAAACTTTGCAGTTTTATGGCAAAACATAACTGCTATAGAAATGTGTGCAAGGTCAGCTAAGGGTTTTACTTCCATTTTAGCAGAAAGACAAAGCTGGTAGTTCAGATTATGACTTGCTTCCTTCACCAGTCTTGCAAATCACCTTCCAGAACTCTTCCCTGAGAATTTTGATTGTGAACAGACCATCTGATGTTCCATTTAGCAAATAGACAAACTCTGAGAATACCAAGGAGAATGCTGTTAGAGGAAAGGCTCTGTCAGTGTGTGCTTATCTCAGCTATAAAAGCCAGCACAAACAGCCAGGCACTGAAAGCAGTAGCAGGTATTGTTCAGGTGGTAGCTGTTTGGAGCAACATTCAAGTACTAAATTTTGGTCATCCCTAGAAAGTTGCATATCATGGTTTAAAGTTACAGAGCCTTATATTGAGAGGCTCCAGTAGATTTACCCTTGCTGAAGTTAATCCATGCTGTGCCATAATTTATGGATTCTTTTTCTTAAGTACATCCTGCCATATCAGAAAAAAGAGGAAGCTGGGTTTAGCAATTATTGCCACCTTTTCCTCTCCTTTGGTTGTGTTTTCTGTTCCTTGAGTATATCAGCAGTCTTCATGAGACAGTTGAAAACTGCCCTGAGTTGCACAGTACATTGCTAAATTACCTTGAGTCTGGTGTGATGGACAGGATTTCACAGTGGATATTAAATGCTGCTGGTCATGGCTATTGCATGCTATTCTACTTTTCCAGGTATACCTACCTGCCTTCAGAGTCAAGGTAATTTTATAAGTTTCTGAAGTGTTCAGAAATTCATGTCTGTGCAAGGGTTCATCCTATGCTTGGGACAAAACATCTGCAACTCTTGCTCTTGATTAATTGCTCATGCTGGAAGAAATATTCATGTGTGTTAAAACTGTAGAGGCTTGACTGATTCTTGTGCTGTCTGCAGATGAGATAGGGCTTCTCTGTAGCATTGTCTCAAAGTTCAAGTGCATCCATCATGCTCTACTTGCAGGATATGTGCTTTAGATGAGGTATTTTCTTCAAGTGGTTATATCGGAATTACCTTAAATAACTTCTAACTGTAAACTGTCTAATTGTTCAAATTCTCACTTTTAAAAGAAATGCCTTTAAAATTATTTGTGTTTCTCTTCTGTTTTTTTTCAGGGAAAAGTTCACCTTGAATTAAAATTGAATGAACTGATAACAGACAATGGATCTGTGTGCCAGCAACTAGTAGTACAGTAAGGAAATCCACTAATCCTTTAATATTTGGTTGTTTGTTAAAACATTATGGAATTTGTATTCCCTGATACTGGATGTCTTCATGTCTTGGTACCAATAGCATTTTTCTTTTAATGTGACTTTCCTTGGAATCCGCCGTATGAGGAGATGAGTGTATGTCTAGGGAATTCCAACAGAAGTTTTTTCACAGCTGCTCATCTCTGCTGCCAAAGCCCTCACTTTTATTGGGACTACCAGGATTAGTGTCTTGTAATTCCAGTTGAATTTGGTCTGGTGAGAAAGCTGGGAATGTGCAGTGCAGCTGGCAGCCAGAACTTGCAGTATGGCTGTTACTGACCGGCTTACTGTATTTTTAGGGGGGTTGGTATGGTAAAATTTATTGCTAGTTTTGCTTCAGATTTTTTTTTTCTGGTTAACCATGACAAGAAATTCTTACAGAAAAACAAAGTACAGGAGTTGAGGTTCTGGAGCAGCATGTTTGCCACATTTCAGTAAAACTTTGTAGCAACAACTTGAGAAGCTTTCCCTACCAAACATTTTTGTCTCGGAAGTGTAAAAATGCTACAGCATGTCAAGCAGCATCATAGAAACAGTAACTTTTTGGTATATTTGCTAATGTAATTTTCATTATGAAATTAAGTCCATGTTCTTGTCATAGTCAACCCTCTAAACCCAGATGAGTAGTTGAGTTGGAGCCAGACCCAGGGAAGTGGTCTGTGAAGGGGGAAGCTATTCTGTGATAGAACTAAGCTAATGAAACTGGTGATGGTTTAATGGCTTAGGCTCATCATTCAGGTAAGATGGAACTTGCTGTTCATCAAGGTATTTTTATTACTTAAAGATAATTTGGAATGTGTCTGCTTTAGTAGTGGGGTAGCAGCATGGTTCATTGGGAGTCCTGCTGCTCTCACTTCTGTATCCCCCTTGCAGCACAAAGCAGAATTAGAACAGCTTTTTCCCCATGGACTATTCACCACCAAAAGCTGGCTGGAGCTTTATGACTTTGTGGTTTATTTCCAACTTTCTTAATTTTCAGAAAACTTTATATTTTTGTGTTCATGCACTCCAAGTTAGTGTTGTGGGGTTTTTATTTTAAAAGCTTGCCTGGGTTTTTGGTATGATGAAGAAAAGTTGCATTAGAAAGTTACTGTTGTAAGTTGCAGTTTTGAGTAGGAAGTGGTTTACTCACTGTGCCCTCTCTTAGGATCTCTTGATGACGGAGATAATTGATCAAAAGGAAGCCAGGCTTCTCTTTTGGTTGCTGCACTCACCCACTCACGGCCATGTGGGAGAGGATCGTGCGTTAAACACTCAGTGTTACATCAGTGCTGCTGTCTGAGGTTATGAAATGCACTGGAGTTCCTTAAACTACAAGGGTTTAAAGGATTTTACCACATGTGCTGCTGCCCTTGAAATAATTTACTGCACTAGTAGTAAATTGTACATAAATGTATTTTGGATGTACATGTGAGAGTATGAGAAATAAGAAATCTCTCACTGAATGTGGTATTATGGAAATGGACGTGAGGGCATTTTGAGATGCATTTGACCTTAAAGCATAAGGAACTTACAGAAAATACATGTGGGGGTATTAAAGAGAAAAAGAAACACTTTAAAATGCTGCTTGTTTTGTAAATTTCCCATGATAATTAGTAAGTGATGCACTTCCTGCTATGTTTCACTAGTCATCAGACCCTGAGAAGACATTGAATTAGTAAGTCCTTTAACAAAGCTGAAAGATAGAAAGGAGTAGAACCATAGTAGAGTAAAAGAGAGACAAAGAGTGGGCACAAATGTATTAATGTGTCTATTCCTGACTCTTCTTTATCTGTTCTAAACTGGAAAATAATGGCCAAAGGAAAAAAAATCACTGAAAAAACAATTCTTGACATACAGGCTATGACACTTGTCTTTCAGAAACAACATTTTACTTCATGTTCAAATTAATGGTGTCTCAATGCAGTGAAAATGAGATGCTTTTAAACCTTCACCAGGTTTTTTTTTTCTAGGGTAGGCGAATTCTAGATACTTGTGCTGGCTTCTGTGAACAGTTAAGTTGCTAATGGATTTCCACTGTGTACTCCCTGAGAGTCCAGAAGTTCTAAAGATGAGAAATAGTAGCTCCAACTTTCATTTCCAAGATTAAACGTGGTGTTAAGTGCACACACAATAGCAAGTAATTCAAAGGCTGTGATTCTGGGCATTGCCTGGAGTCCCCTGTCACCTTGTGGCTGAAACAAAATGATCACAGGCTAGGCAATGGATTCCTGTTGTTTTGGGTCTGTAAACATGGCTGTAGAGGCTTTTTCTGCTGGTCTTCTAAATGAGTTTTATGATGAGGATTGATATAAAAACTCAATTCCAGCAGCTTTTTGTGGTGTAAAGCATAATTAATCTTCCTTTGGTGAAGGACTATGTTAGAGCTCATGTAGACGAGGCTAAGCCCTGATTTTACACATCATTTTTGTGTTCATTATAAACTTGCTGTTAAGTTTCATGTCGATGCACTCACAGACTGTGAATTAAAACTTTATTTTGTCTCTGATACTAATTGTTTCCTTTTCCGATGTGTGCATGAGGAGGGGAAAAAGTGCAAGAGATTACCTGCTGACTCAGTTTGGGTTGTTTTTTTTTGAAACCACAGTGGTGTGTATAGTAGCAGATTTCACAAATACATGCAGCTCTTGCTAGGAGTCCCTAAGAACGAGTTTGCATGGCCATAGTTTGCATATTTGCTGCTGCTGAAATAGAGGATACCTGAGCAGTTTCTTGGCAGTTGGGTGGCGGCACCTGCCTTCTCTGGGGTTAGGAGCCCTTCAGCCTTGAAAGGTTTTCTCTATTTACTGTGTGAATACTTCAAAGCCCAGAAATAGCCTATTACAGCCAGATTTTGACTTCATTGCACATACTTTTCTAAATGAATGATACACCATGCCCTCTTAAATTGACTGTTCATTACTGTCCTGTTTATGCTTCGTTGTTCTAGTGAACACAGCAATTTTTATGGAGTGTACATACAGATCTTAATGGCTGCAGTTAGGGTGTGTCTATCCTTGGAGAACTCCAGGTGATTGAATGATGGAGGTAGAGTCAGTCATTGAGGGGGTTTAGTATGGGCTGAGTCTTTTTAAGGACTTATTTTCATCTTCTAAGCTGAGTATATGCCAGTTAGATCTGAAAGGCTCTCGTTTCCTGTATGAAACTCCTCTTGCACAACAAACTGCTGAGATGAGAATTAATGTAAACTGAAACATTTTTTGCACTGTACTGTAACAGGGCTGTAGTTGGAGAAAAGAACCAAAATTCTGTTGCTTAAACGGTACATCAGGAAATAGTAGTCTAAAATATAAAATAAAAGGCTTCTAAGTTCCTGTCTACTTCTTCAAAGTCCGTGCATTTATGCCTTTTGAATGACAGCTGAATAACTAGGTAGATGAAATGTTTTGTCAAAGCTGAAACATTTTTACTGTATGTTAGAAATGTATTTATTATGGTTGTCAGAATATGAGTGTATATTTACTGTTATTTTGGTTTTTGATTGGTCAGAATGTTTGGCATTTTGTTGGTGGTGGTTTTGCTGGGGTTTCTTGGTTGTTATTTTTCTGTTAAAGGAGGCTGCAGTTGCAGCACTTTGCCTGATTCTTGGAGTAAAGGCAGTATTCCTGTGAAATTTGCTGGCTGGCAAACTGAGAGCTTTTTCTCATTCCCTTCGTTTCCATTCCAACTTTTCAATTTCTGTTAAGTCTGCTCTAGTTTAGCCACTTCAAACATCTTCAGAATTTTTAAACATGCTCACTGGAGGCTGTTTGTTTAGTAGCTTGAAAGTATCAGTAATGATTCAGTGCAGTGTGCTCGGTCCCTGGGGAGGAACAATCCAGCTGGGTAGTGCTGAGTTGATTTAATGCCTTTCTGTCCCTAATGACCGCTTGCCTTTGGAGCTTGGGCATGACCAGGGTAATTCTGTTTGCCAAACTGACAACTGGCTTGCAACCCAAAAGCTCCCTGTGAGGGTGCTGAGCAGAAGCAGCAGTTCAGCTGGCTTGGCTGTGCTGTCACATCCGTGTCTGAAACAGGCTCCAGGCAGTGCCTGCAGACTGAAGGGATGGATCTGACTTGGCTGCCTTGGAGTGAGAGATGGAAGGGGAGGAGGTGAGGTAAATTTGGAACAAATCTTTGTGCCTGATAGGTGGAAGAGAGAGATTCAGGGGAATCAGGAGTTGATGGTCAGGGGAGCTGTTGGACCAGGACAGGCTTTCTCATAAACTAGGCAGACCTTACCTGCTGGCAGCAGAACTGGGACTTGGGCAGGAGGCGAAAAGGGAATATTAGAGCTGCCTCCACAGGGAGACCAGCTGGAGCATGAAATCTATGTGAAGTGATAGATCTATATGATCAGTCCAGAGACTCTAGTTCTGCTGCAAGGCTGTGAAATTGTCACTAAAATGCTTTTCATCTGACAGGAAATCACAAACAAGCCTTGCTTTAGTTTGTGTATGTTGTGGTCAAGAGAACAGAACGAGCTGTTTGTGTAACCAGAAGTCCCACAGACTCAGATCTGTTAGCTAGAGAAATCCAGAAGCTTGGTCAACATGTCAAAGACTGTACGAAGAGAAATTGTGGTGTTCTTGTTAAAACAGCTGAATTCTCTTCAGATAAGGTTGACTGATCCATCTGCTATGAATTTCCAATGAGGTTCAGACTGAGGCTGATTTATAGGTACTCAGCATTGGCACCTGAAGCTGCAAAGCCCAAGGAGCTGCAGAGAGTTTTATACTACAGGATGCCCATCAGTCTGAGAGAAGAGTCCTGCCTCAGATCAGATACCCCAAATGACTGAAAAGTCTAGACAGTTTAATTTTGTTGCCACTCTTCTGTGCCACTTGTGTGTTGGAGGAGGAATCAATTAATGCTTATGAAACAACTGGATGTTTCAAGAACCCATTTAAATGGTGGGTTTGAAATCACTGTAGTGTTCATTGTGATTCAAAAATTATTGAAATGCTGAGGGCCACGTGCTTGATAACTGGAAGAAAAATAACAAATGATTGTGCAGTGGTTCAGCACTAAATGTTCCCTGAACTGGCTAAGACAAAGGGACTTTTGGGGGGAGAAAATACCATCTGGTTTATAATTGTGCATACTCCAAAGAGGGTGGAGTTTTGAGGCAGCACAGGAGTGTTAGTGTCTGTTGTTTCTATAGTCGTGTTTGAATTTAAAGCTCCTGTTATTCTTTTAATTTTGCTACAGTACATAAAGCATTTATTTAAAAATGTGTGCAGCTACATAACTTTAACTTGATATGCACAACTTATTCCACATTATGATAACTCTTCTGCTTTACTTTGGTTGTTCCAGCTGCTTTTAGTTAATGCTCCTATGTGGGCAGCATCTGAAGGCTAGGCAGCCTGCTGACCCAGCTTTGTGTTGCTGTTGTGGTGATTGAAAGATGGCAAGACTTTAGAAAAGGTCCAGAAAAGGTGCTCTGTCTCCATGAGCATTAGTTGCCAACCATCCTGTCCCTTTTGCATCAGGACAGGTGAACAGTGTGCCTGCGTGGTTAAACACCAGTTACCACTTACTGTATGAATTACAGAAGAAAACAAGATTTTTTTTTAAAGGGTCATTTAACCCTGATGGTCATTTAAGCCTGAACATGGACTATGGTGAAAAAAGTTTGAAAATGAACCCTAAGCACTATTTTAAAAGTAGAGCCAGACCTATATACTATAATAGTTTTGGATGTTTAATTTTAAATATCATTTCAGGATTTGACTTTGCATTTCTTAGTGTAACTCAGAATGCAGTTTATCAAAAATTAAACATTTCAATCCATTTCAATGCCTTCCAGGTACAGTGGCTGCCACTGATTGAGGCCAGATAGCTTTTTGTGGGCCTTGAGAAACCAAATGTAAAAGTTAGTGAAATCTGCAATTTCTCCTAACGTAGCAGTTCATTTTACTTAAGACTTTGTCATTCATGTGTGATACTGGAATGTCTTTATCAAAGCAATTTCAAGAGTTTTGTTCTCACAGAGCTCCCCAAGTCTGACTGTATACTTGAGTATTATCTTGTGTTACCATCTAGAGATCTGCTTCAAGTACATGCAGTATGTTAGATCAGTGTATAGCTGTATCTATGTGTAATGCAGCAGGACATAAAAAGTTTTCAAAAAGAAAGCATTGTTTGGGTTTTATTTTTTTAAGCCAAATAATTGCTTCACTGATCTATTGTTTGCGTTTTCCTTGCAGCATAAAGGAGTGCCATGGGTTGCCTCTTATAAACGGACAGAACTGTGATCCTTATGCAACAGTCTCTCTTGTGGGGCCTTCCAGGTAACATTTTAGTGTAAAATGAACAAATGCTAAAAATGCTGTGATGTTGAATCAGAAAAGAAAGGCATAGGTTTTAAGCAAAATCTTTAGAACACAGAAGAATCTCCCAGTGCTCTCATGCATACATCTCATCTCCATGGACACTGTTCTCTCCCCTTCCCTGCCATATGCTCAAGGCTTGGTCTGTCTGAACTGTCTGCACTACTCAAGAGCCACTTGTGACTCAGTTCTTTCTCACGTTTTCTGTTGGACTCTTCATTTCTGCACCGTACTTCCTGTTAATTTGTGTGAAATTCCTGTATGTCATGATACAGTCAGCTGCTCACTCACCTTCCTCTCTTCTGTGTTTCTCTTAATGTGTGAGTTTCTTTGCAGCAATGTGTAGTAATTGGGAGGAGATGAGAGGAGAGGTTCTGGAACCCTCAGGATGCTGCGTTCAAAGTCCCCACAGTTAAATGTCTCCTTGTTTGGGTTCAGTAATCCTCAGTAACTGCTGGGTTTTTTCAGTTAAGAAAAATCCCCCATCCCACACATTCACTATGTGCAAGTCCCTGCCCAATGAGGAGGAGAAGTTTCAGTTGCTTCTTTTTTGCCCCATCAAACCCTTTCCTTTCTCTGGTGCTGAGGAGTTGCCTTTGTGAGCACAGTGCCAGGATGTGTTGTACCAGACTTGCTTGGCTTAAAGACTTGGGAAAGATTGTCCCTGAGTAAGCTCTGCATGGAGTTTTATTTTCTCCTTGGTAATAAATGGTCATATTCTTTAGGTTTGGTTTGGGATTTTTTGGTTTTGGGATTTTTTGGTTTGTTTGTTTGGGTTTTTCCTAAGAGGACTAGGGAGACTCACCCATTGTACTTAGGAATCACGGGGCCAAATGGCAGAGAAGGTGAATTGACAGACATTTTCTGTTTGATTCCTGTGATATGGATGGAAGTGGGAGAATGTTGATCCCACAGAATATTTACCCTGTTAGTATAGGAATATATGTGCAAATCTTACAGGAATTCCTGGTTAAGATTTTCCAATCTTATGCATGTGTGACTCATGTACCATGACTGGAATATTTATATGTGCAGTGCCTGAAAATAGGGATTTGATATGCAGGGCAATTTTTATTCTCCCTTGTCTGTTTTTCTGACATATTTTATATTTTTTTCCTTCAGAAAGCCATTTTATACTGCTACAACCTTTGATAAATAAATAAATAAAACTGTATTCCTTTATAAAACTTGTAAAAAAAAAAAAAAAAACCAAAACCACCACCAAAAACCAAACCAAAACCAACCCACAAGGAAGTAGGGGCAGTTGTTTAGTCCTGTGTTGCTTCGTATCTAATATGAGCAGCAGTTGCTTTCAAAGAAAACCTTCAGTGTCTTGGGTGTAAGTCTCTGTCTGTAAAGAAGTCGTGGGTATTTCACCAGCAAAAGAGGGTGGGAAAAACAGAAATTGCAGTTGAACAAGACAAGGAAAAGTGTGCTCATTACCTGCAGGCAGTGGAAAGAAATTTAAATGCATTAGAAATTGTTGATGTATTGTAATTAATATATGTAAGTTTTACCTGTTTGTAAAATTAAATACAACCTTTGAGTTGGTTAGATGCACTGTTGGCTAGATACAACATTTAAAATTTTAGCTCTTTAAACTGTATTGTGAAGGTGAACTAACTTTATTTTATAATATAAAGATTTTCATTATTGATCAAAGTGAATTCTAGAATAACAAAAAATGTTTTAAATTAAATGCATGGGTCCTTCTTGACTATAGAATGTCTTTATAATTGTGTGTTTAAGTTGTCTATGGTAAAAATTTTACCACATTGGAACAGGAATGACCAAAAGAAGACCAAAGTTAAGAAGAAAACAAGCAATCCGCAGTTTAATGAAACATTTTATTTTGAGGTAACTTTTTGTGTGCTATTCTTCCTGTTTATCAATTTTGTGCAACCCTTCAGATGTTTTCAAGCAAGCTGTGTTGCAGTACCTAATGCAGAAAACTCTCTTCAAGCAAATTGAAGAGCTTTAACTGGCCTCTCAAATGCATGTGAATGACATACTTGAATTTCTGTCTGCCACACAATAGCATTGTCCCTCCAATTGCTGTGTGAAAATCCCTTTCTCACAAGCACATATATGAAGGTAATTCCCTGCCTTGAATCACTTCATGTATCATCTGTTGCCATCTGGAGCGCTGGGATAACTTTAACCTATCCCGTGGACTTCTATTTAAATATTTTAAAGCTTGACTTAAAAAACCCAAACAACTTACTTATTTAATAAAGTAATATAGTGATTATACTCAAAACAGTTTATTTCATTTAAAAAGTTAACTTTATTTTTATTTAGGAGTTGATTACAATTCTACAATTTTGACAATAAACAAATTATGAGTTTAAATTTTCATCTGATTTGTGTCTAATAAAAATCAGATTTGTGTTCAGAGCATGCTGTACTGGGAGTTGGAAGGAGCACAACTATTGCATGTGCCTCAAATGTATTATAATTTACTGTGGTTTTATAAATATTTGTCCTGCTGTGGGACTTGAGTGAGAAGTAGTTTCATACCTATGCACAGTTTCAATGCATGTGTGTGTCTCAGTTGGCCTGCTCAAGAATACTGAGTGGATTTCTTAGGAAGTCAGAGGTTAGGATAAAAATGTGATCCAAACCACCCTGGGAACTTTCTGACTTAGGATTTATTGGAGTTAAATTGAGAATGCAGTCAGTCAAGAAAAGAGGAAAGTGTAGATTAGAGGTCACAGTGGTGGTGTAGCTAGGGCAAGAAGAGTGGGCTTCTTGTTTGTTGTTTCTTTAAACATTTCAGAACTGACTTCAGTGCTTTAATGGGGCTCATGCCAAAATAAAATTTGCCAGTTTCATGCCATACCAGTTGTTTTTTCTAATAGATCTATACTGTAATTCCCTCATACATCAGCTAGCCTGCAGTAGGTTCCAGTGTGAACCCTTCTTGACCCATTTTTCTCTTGCTTTCTGGCAAAAGACAGGGGTTTTTTTGGTCAACTGACCTTTTTCCTTTGTATAAGGAACAGCAACTATTTACCTATGCTAGAGGCAGGGAGGATTTTCTTTGATTTTTGATATAATACAAGAAGTGTGTTAACAGGAAGGATTTACTTGCAGGTAACCAGGTCCAGCAGTTACACCAAAAAGTCCCAGTTTCAGGTGGAAGAAGAAGATATTGAGAAACTAGAAGTCAGGTAAGTTAGGTGGATTAGAAAGAGATTTCACAGAATCATTAATAAATCATAATATTTTATCATCAACACAGTCAATACTTATTTTATCTTAGTGTAGCTCCATAGAATTATTGATCAGACTTGTAGAAAAGATGACATAGAAAAATTCTCCTTTTTTAAGTGTATCTAGCAGCCTAAACTTACTTCCTGTGCCTGTGAGTAAAGAGGTATGGGTACCTTCTATCAAATTATGTTAATTTGGGCAGAATATTGGTAATAGAACTTGCACTGAGAGATGCCAGCATGCCTGATCCTAGTCCATAGTTTAAATATAGTTGGCTGGTTTAATAAAAAAAAGAAGGAAAAGCCTCTTTTATGAGATTCTTAAAATTTCATTTTGGTTTTTAGAGGAACATTTGTGTTTCATCTTTTCCTTGCAAATGCAAATACTCTCTTTTCAGCTGCTTTACCCTCAGAGCAGGTCTGTCTGTATTTATGCAATGTAGTTAGAACTGCAGAGAGCCCTGTACTCAGTTTCATTTCTTTATTGTGCTCCTGCACATACATGCAGCAAATCTACTGAATGACAGAAAGTCTTCAAGACCAGTATATGTTTCTTAGCAGGCATCAGAAGAAAAATTTAGCAGTTAATCCAAATAGCCATTATAGAACCAACTTATGTGCATTTTTAACTATTAGCTTCATTAATTAGAACTGTTATTTCATTGTAGATGCAAATATATTCAGAAAAATAGTCATGCCCCAACAAATCTAGTCTTTTGTTTTTGTTTTGTTTTTATTTTTTTTATTCTTAACAACTGCTGTCTGTCAGAAATGTCAGAGAGGTAAGAAGTCAGAACAAACGCAGGGTGCATGTCTGGAACCTGATTCTGTTTGAGGTTGTACGAGCTGCTGCTTGGAAAAACAAGCGCATGTGTTGGTGTGGCATTGCAGTGTGCCAGATTCTAGCAGTGAGGCAGATATTTAAATATGTTGGTTAAAAAGTTCACTGGAATTACCTGAGAAGAAATGTGCACAGTTTTGGGGGTGGAGACTGCGCAGAACCCATGCATTGTGCCAGTATCACTTTTATTTACTGATGCAAGGTCTGCAAGTCTTAACTTTCACTGTTTGTTTCTTTATCTGTTCTTTATGGGTTAATAAGCCACTTTTTGGAGTCTTCTTGATTTATTTAGAATGGAGTGAGATTTCTAACATTTGCTGCCTGCATGCATGTGGATTAGTGCTGTAAGGCAGTTATTGCAAACTTGTTTATTTCTCTCTGGGAGAAAAGAAAATTAAGCAGTGTTCTTGTTTTCAGGGTTGACCTATGGAATAATGGGAATCTGGTACAAGACGTCTTTCTAGGAGAAATTAAAGTTCCTGTGAAGGTGTTAAGAAATGATTCCTTTCAAGCATGGTGAGAAATGGTGGTTCAGAAGTGAATTTGCTTGTTTTTCCTTGCAAAGATTATGTTTTATTCTACCTATTCATTAAACTGTGTATTCCTGTTCTAATCTAGGTAAAACATGTTTCTAGAGTTTCCCTGCTCAATAAATTACCCTTGTCAGCAGGTACATTTAGCTCTGCTCTTCCCCGTGTCTGCACACAGTCACAGAACAGTTGGAGTGTTTGAGGGGGAAGTGCAGAGTGAAAGGAAGATGGACTGTCAGTGTCTTTTGGTCAGGTTGCTGGATTTCAGTGATCTGTGCGTGCTCTTCAGCCTACAAAGCAAAACTGGAGCTTCTCAGAATTGCATCACTTATAATTGAATTCCTAAGCCAGACTTCCATAATGACTGATAAAGAGTTGATTTGATCATTAAGTGTGGCTTTTTTTCTTTCCTTGAGGAGGCTCCAGAAGTGTCTTTTAGAACCAACCCAATATTGTGTCAGGGGAGCAGGCACAGGAGCTGGAAGGGTGAGGTACAAGGGGACATAAGGACAGAAACACGACTGCAGGGGACATCTCAGCACCTTCCCTTCTGATGTTTTTGGGAGCAGGAGCCCATCTCTGTCTCCTTTACTGTCCCAAATGCTTAGCAGGAGGAAGGGATGAGTGCAGGGGATTTGAGTGCCTCCAGGTGTGTAAAATAGCCTGCTTTTAGTGAACCTTTCAGTACAGGAAAAAGCACAGTGGAAGAGCTTTCATAGCCACACAGAAAGCACATGGGAAGGAAGTGTGTAAATAGGCACTAAATGTAACTCAGGGCTTGGCCAAGGAACCATCGTGGCTCTGCTCCATGTACCCACCTCAGGGTCTTGGATGTGGAACTCACTCCTGTGTTTGAATGTGATCCTGTGTTTGTGTTGGAGTTTCTGTTTTTTCCATGGTATATTGCAGACACCTGTCTGATCAACAGCTGAATGACCATATTAAAATAAAACCAGGCATGTTAACAACCTGCTGAGAGAAAGGTTGTATCATGGGCTCATTGCCAGTGAGCTGTTTGGTGTAGCTTTTTGAATTGATCTAACTCATGTCTAGTTCTCATGAGTGTATCTGCTAATGTGCTTTGTAGGCACACCTTGCATTGAACATCCTCATATCCAAGTATGGTCCGCTTATCAAAAACACTTCTGTGATTAAAAATAACAAGTGTTTTATGCTATTGCTAATTTGCATAAAATGGTTTCAAATGCAGCTGAAGTACAGCAGAGAAATTATCTCTACTACTAAATATTTGGAAATTAAGCCTAAGAGTCATGCTTTTAAGGAGAGGGTCTCCTGGTAAATCAGTTTTATTTTATGTTAGCATGCCTTCATGGGCACTGCATCTGATTATGAAAAAAAGATGATCTCCTGGTTGTAGAAGTCCAAATACACATGATGGTTAAAGAATATTTGGAGCTGAGTTTTCAGTTTGTTGGGGTAAGTATCGAAAGTACTGTGACACCACGTAAAAGCTATTAACATTTTTGTAGGGCTGCACCTCCTATTGGGATGCAGTGAAACTGCAGTGAATGGATTGTGCAATGTATTTTGTATTAAGAATAGAAAAAGTCTGTTTTTCCCTATATCTTGTTTCTCAAGAGTGGAGCCTGTTAATGTTATCTATTTTTTCTGGTCTCAGACAAAACCATTTAAATTCTTCACACTACCTGTTTCAACTGAGATGTCCAACACCCTAAATATAACCTAGATGTAAAATAAGATAGCCCAGTAATCTCAAACTATTCCTGCTATTCCCTGTTAACCTACACAAAGTATATCATATTTTACTGTTTGCAAAGATCTTAGAAAATAAATATAAGTTCCATTATGTGTTAAAGAATTAAATGTTGCTAGTTTTTTTACCCTTGTGTCTCAAGGGAGTTTTTTTGGTGAATTTTTTGCTAGTTTTCAGATATAATGTACGTATGCTGAAATAGTTAAACGTGATACTTTGCTTTATTATGGATTTAGTCAAATGAATGAAATAGGTATCTAATATTTTATAATTGTATTGTTGCTTACAGGTACTTACTTCAGCCAAGAGAAAATGGAAACAAGTCTTCTAAAACTGATGATTTGGGATCACTTAGATTAAATATCTGTTACACTGAAGACTGTGTGCTTCCATCTGAGTACTACACTTCTCTAAGGAACTTGCTGCTAAAATCTTCAGATGTCCAGGTATATTGTTGAAAATCTCATTCAAGTGAAAACTAAATATGGGTTATGCAGTTGTGAGACAATATGAATTACTCATATCTAGATAATTGGTTTTGTTTCTTTGTGGTAATTACTTCTGTCACACCCAGATGAACAAGCTTCCAGAGCTTTGACTTCTCCGAAGTACCAGGATTTTCTTCTTATTTTAGAAGAACCAGTGGAGACAGGGAAATAACCTGGGCTATGTGCCTGGAGGAGATAAAATGCTTTCTTCTCATTGGTTGCTCTTTTCAACATTGTATTTTTCCATTGGCCTCTGTTGGCTTCTTGGATTTAGAGGTTTTCCAGGGACACTGATTCATTATTGGCACTGAAGGGCAGATAATTAACAAAAAGGATCTACTTCAGAATTTTCAAATTCAGATTTGAAATTCTATTTCTGGATTGCTTCTGCCTTCCCCAGGATGTCAATCAGCATGACTGGATTTCTCACCAGGACATGGTGACAAAGAGGGAAGCGTGCTAGAGGGTTTGCATAACGCTGGGACGGGAATCAAACTGTAGTAACCATACTTTATATTCTTAGGTCTTTTACAGCTTTTCAACAATTCAGTGTTAGGGAAGTACTGGCAGAGGAGAAAAGATAGAGGAAGAAGATGTGACTAAAGGTTTTGCTGGCCCATATTCAAATACTGCTTTGCTGGAATTCAGGAATAGCTGAGTATATAGCAGCAGTCAGCAGCTATGTTTTCTACTGAAATAATTTAGGTTTTGTATTGAAATTCCCAACTGTACAGTGGCAACAAACACTTTAGAAGGGTAAGAACTTCATTTTAATGTTTCCTGATTATAGTTTTAAAAGTTCTATAAAGATACATGACACTACAGTAAAACAATTGCTTTTTGCCTCTAACTTGGGTTTGTGACAAAGCTGTAGTTTAACCCTTTAGGGAGAATGAGTAGGATCAATAGCTCCTGAATTCCATTCTTAAATGTATTTATAGAGTAGATAAGATTAATTTTCAATTAATTATCTCTGGAATGGAAGCTTTTAATTGCCATGTTACATAGCAAATATCGAAACTTTATGTTAACAAACTATGTCTACAGTCTCATGAGATTTGATCTGTACTTTTTCAAGTACACTAAGAGCATTGAACTGCTTTACTCAGATTTGTATTCTGCTTTCTCACAGCCTATTTCTGCATCTGCTGCCTACATTCTGAGTGAAGTGTGTCGAGACAAGTACGATGCTGTGCTGCCTCTGGTGCGCCTGCTGCTGCACCACCATAAGCTGGTTCCCTTCGTTGCAGCAGTGGCAGAACTAGATCTGAGGGACACCCAGTATGTATTTCATGTTTATTGATGTTATACTTTCTAAATAATCCTAGAGTTTAACAGGGCTTCATGATACTACACTGATAAGCAAGCCCCCTTTGGTTTTTTCCTTGCACGTAAAACTGACTAAATATATTCATCTTTTAATGCTAGTTTTTAAAAGCACTTTGGTTCTGGGAGTCAGACTCAAGGGTGCTGGACAGTTTGGTAAAACTTCGGCTTAGAGTACATAGTTTTTATTTTGAATGTCTTTTTTTGGCCACTTCAAATGTTTCTGCACACTGGATTGGAACTTAAAAACCTGGATGGAACTCAACAGATGGAACATCTTTAAATTGGTGAAAATCTTATTCTGCTTCCTTTAACACATAGCTTAAATGAGGGCTGCTCCCTTTCTGCAAAGATGCCATGTAATGAGAATGTGGCCTGCATGCCTTGCAAGTAGGAAGCACAGGAGTTTTTCCAAGCAGCAGCACACAATCTGTGAATTTGCAGCTCTGTGGTTAGGAGAGAGATAAAGCAGTGAGTGGCAGCCACTGCCGTGCTGGGTCATGTCCAGTGGAGGTGTGGCAGGGATTTTGACACCACGGGACAGTTCATTTCAAAGCACTCAGTCTTGATTTAAATAATGTGAGACAGCTTAACTGTGTAGAAAGAGGTGACTCATAGAAAATAATTTTCTAAACTGCATTTTAGTACACACATTCCATTGTAATTGAACTGTAACAAAGGGAGCTTAAACTAAATCCCTCAGATTAGAAAGATACACTTTTCACAGCTGGCTGTCAGTTTTCTTCAACAGCTATTATGAATAAAAATGTAACCTTGGATTAAGTATGTTTTGGTTTAAGTGTCTGGGTTTATTGGTGTAGTGTAGCAGTGTGCTGTAGCTCCAGATTTTTTTTCACCATGACTACTGGAGGAGGAATTGTATACTGCTGAGGTACAATTTTCATTATTTTGGAATTTTCTCCAGTTCTTTCTCATGTTCCATGCTGCACTATAATTTTAATTATATAAAATTTCTTTGGCTTTTTCATATGGTTTTATTTACGTTCCTGGGTTTGGTAATTGCTGTAATAATATTCTTGTTCATACTCTTTGTTACTGAGTGCCTTTGCAAGCTTGGTGTATAAGTTCTGGAATTTGTAATTGAAATATATGATGAATATTTTTTAAATAATTATTTAACAGCAAGATAGAGTATAAATAGAATTTTCTAACTGAACTTGTTGGGTTTTCCCCTGTTCAAATAAAATAATTTCTTTTCTTACAGAGAAGCAAACACAATCTTCAGAGGCAACTCACTAGCAACTCGGTGTGTAGATGAAATGATGAAAATAGTGGGGAAGCACTACCTAAAGGTTACTCTGAAACCTGTTATTGATGAGGTAGGTTATCCTACTGAAACTTCTTTGGGGTCACTCAGCCCCCAATGGTGTCCTTCTCTGCTGGACAGGCATTCTTGTTTCAGCTCTGTGGTAGAATCACTCAGGGGAATCCTAGAGGAAAAACTAATAGAGGAGTAATTGGTTTAGTGGGAGGAGCTGTGTTCTGCTATTTACGTTCCAGATGCTTCCAAATAAACAGTCAATGAAAGTCATTCCAGCCTCCAGCACATTGCAGGATTTGCCCATGTGATGCTTATGTAATCAATCCATTTGAAAAGGCACAAACAAAAGTGAGGATGCTCATTGCATGTTGTTACAGATGGTTAGGACCTATTTAAAATTCTATTCCTAAATATAAGAATCTGGTTTTGAATGGGTGCATTTTCATATTTTCTGTCTGCAAAATTAAATCCTATAGTTTTGTTTGTTTCAGATATGTGAGTCTCCCAAACCCTGTGAAATAGATCCCATCAAATTAAAAGAAGGGGATAACGTGGAAATCAATATGGTGAGTTTCCCAACTGGTCTCAAAATCTGAAAGAAAAGCATTTGTAAAAGCAGCTCTTTGTAATGGAAAATGAGTAACTCATAGTAGCAATATAACTGTTTTCAGAATAAACAAAGAAAAAACTGTATGTTTTTACCCCTTTTTATGTACACAGCAGTGGAAAAGACCAGTGGAAAATGGGACAGAGAGGAGAAGCTAAAGTCAGTCTTGCCAGTTTGTTGGGTGTTTTGATTCCTGATGTCCTGTACTCAGCATCTAGATTATGATGTACCTAATTAGAATTGCTCTAGCGTTTTTCATTTTTCTGGCTGCTTCCGTCTTACCAGAGTAAGCTGATTTTTAAGGCCATAGTTGCTGCAATAAAGTTAACATTCATTTGATATACATGGGAAATGCTCCTTCCTTGTTGTCAAATTACAAAACCAGGTACTGATAGGTAGTTTATATTGCTAGAGAGTGCTTATATACTTTTAAGTAAATATCATTAAACTACCCTTTAGCAATAGTAATGCCATATAAACATGAGGCTTTTAAAGTCTGTACGGTACTAAAATTCAGTATTGAATAGTCAGATAGTGTTATGTATGTGCCAAGATTAAAAAAAGGAGAAATGTGAATTTTCATGGTCTCAAAAATACCTTTTCTCATAACTGCAGGAAAATCTCCGCTATTACGTGGACAAAGTGTTCCGTGAAATTGTGCGGTCCAGTATCAGTTGTCCCACCCTAATGTGTGATGTTTTTTATTCTTTGAGGCATCTGGCTGCCAAAAGATTTCCAAGTAAGTGTTCTCTAAAAGCTTCTGAAAGTGATGTTCAGCCTGAAAACTTCGGCAGTTACCTTATGGGGATTGTTAGAATTCTTGTCTTGTCCAGAGCTGTGCCCTGAACTTTGACAGTCAGGCATTTGTTTTTCTGTCAGGCTGGAAGTTACAGTGTAGTGAAACTTTGTGGTCAACCAAGAGGCGTTTTTTGTTTTGTGATATAAAAATATTGCAAGTCAGAAATGGCAAGACAGCAGCAAATGAGAAGTCATCAAAAATGTACAAGATAATAGAAGAAAAGCTCAAGCAATACAGGAAGTGATTTATTTGAAAGATACTTAAAATATGTAAGAGCTGTTCTGTTTATTGCTTCTAAAGAAGCAAGACGTGAACTTGAAAATAAATTTGACATTTGCATCTTTACATGAATTGTCACTGTTTAGAATGACCAGCATATTCATAACTTCTATGAAGTTAGCTTTAGTGCTACTATACCTAAACTAGTTATAGGTAGTTTTGAGGATGGTGGATAATAAATATTTAACAGGTTTGTAAATATGACAGAATTTGTAGAATAGCTTTATCCTTTCAGAAGGGTTTTAATATTGGAGTAATGTAGTAGCTCTGAAATACTTCTGCCAATTAAAACCTGAAATGAAGCTACAGGTGAAGAATATGTTCCTCATAACGTGGAACATTTCTCTGATTCATCTTTATCACTGAAACTGAGCCATAAATTGCTCTAGTTTAGACAGTCCTTTCAGAAAAGCTGACTTACCAGATCAGGTTGAAGTGGTCATTAGAGTAAGAATGTGATCTCACTGTATTTCCCAGTATAAAAGTAAATATACCCAAAATATTTAATGAGAAAATTCTCATTTACATCATCAAAATTATATAACTGCGTGGGTTTATGATGCAACTCAGAATTGCAATTAAACTTGTTCCTATCTGTAGACTGTATTTGTCAGGCAGTATTTTTATGTATTTGAGTTATCAGTCAGTAGCCTTCCAGGTGAATAAATCCAATAGCCCCAGAGTTTAGAGGAGCTGCTGCAGTGTTTTATCTCTGGGTGTAGCATCCAGCCAGACCTAATCGACTGTGTATGTAAAAACTTGCAATCATCTCATGGTTCCTCCCAGGAACCATGGTCTCAAAAATACCATTTTTCATAATTGCAGGAAAATCTCTGCTATTATGTGGACAAAGTGTTCCGTGAAATAGTTGATAGCCAGTTGTATGGGAATAGAACTTCTTTTCAGATAAATAAGCAATAAACACTCCGCTATATGGAGAACATTTCTTACCCATGACCACCTTTCTCATTTCATGCACTTCATTGATTTTTCTATTCTATTTTAAAATATAAATGTCTCCTCTGATGTTACCTTCTTAAGGATTTTTATGTTAACTGTCTTCATGATTTCCTGTTGAGTTCAGTGCATGTTACATTTCATGGTTTTTCTCTGCAGATGACCCTCATGTACAGTATTCTGCAGTGAGCAGCTTTGTGTTTCTTCGTTTCTTTGCTGTAGCCGTAGTCTCACCTCATACTTTTCATTTACGACCTCACCATCCAGTAAGTCTTGTGAAGCTTTGTTCTGTTTTATTCATTCCGTCAGATCTGTTGGTGTGGGAAGGCACAGGTTATTTTCAGTAACTGGGAGATAAGTGGACTCAGTGTCTCTAGGTTCAGTTTCCAAAGGAAGGAAGATATTTGCAATTCTTTCAGCATCAGATACTTCAGTCTTTATGGGGTGTTCTCAAATGATGCAGAAGAGCTTTCAGTATTAAGGATGCTGTGCTTTCTTTGGGAATGTGCTTCTTGGGCAAAATAGCAACGTGACTGAGGGGCCTTTAAAGTATAGCCTTATAGGAAGGGAAAGTGCCTCTTCCCTCCAGGGAGTTAAACATCCAGACATTTATTGCCTTTATTGATATTTGGGTCTTAAGCAGAGGTTGTGGCATTATCCAGTAATTGGCTGGTGTATTTATCCTGGACTCCACTAGCTGCAATGGTTGACAAATTTTCCATTTTCATTGGTCAAGCAGATACACATTACAAAAAAAATTCAAAGACAGGAATATCAAGACTTAAAAAACCTGTATTATTTTTCACATTAAATACAGAAAATGTATGAAATCTACTTCTCCAGAGGTTATCATTAGTAGCTTACTTTATCTACTTAGTGTGTTGTGCCTTCAAAAGAAAATTATACACTTGGTCAAATTCATTTCTTTGACATTATCCAGTTTCCTGAGTAAAAAAAATTACAGAATTTTAACACTGGAGGATTAAACGTCTAAAAGAGAGCAGCGAGGCCACTTTTGGAGGCTGTGTTTACAATTCTGTGTTAAAATGCAATCAGTGAGGTACCAAACAAATCAAGTGAAAGCATCAAAGACAAAGTTTTTGTTTTCGCTTTTTATTACGAAAACTGGTACCATTTGTCCAGCAGCAGTTCATTATGTTTATTGTTCAGAAGTTTCTTAGATGTGTAATAATGATTACAGAATTTAAGGGTTTCAGATGTTTTATAGGTAAAAATATTTCCTCAGTACTAATACTAAATTCTAGTGGTAGTAACTAAAATATTAAACACTATGCAGTAGTTAATAAACTGTATCATATTTCATATGCTTTTTTTTTTCCTTTTGGGGCAAAGAAAAGGAATGAAGATGTACCAGATTTACTACATTGTGTGATATAATAACCTTTTGGCATTTTAATTTTTAATCAGTTTTACCTGGAACTGTGAAAAAATATGATTTCTGAATTTTGTTTCATTGTTTTAGGATGCACAGACTTCTAGAACATTAACTCTTATATCAAAAGCCATCCAGACTTTGGGGAGCTGGGGAAGTTTGACCAAAAGCAAACTTGTAAGGCTATTAAAATTCTTTCTCATTTCAAACATTCTGTTTATTGAAAGTTCATATGGAAGTTTATTTATGTCAATATACTTTTTCTTTCAGTCAAGCTTCAAGGAGACATTTATGTGTGAGTTTTTCAAAACATTTCAAGAAGAAAAATTTACTGAATCTGTTAAAAAGGTACCTTTCAACTTTTTTTTATTGTTGGTGTATCTGATCAATCTTCCTTAATAAAAGATTGTGTTACAGTTTTCTGCTAGAGAGAAAAAGAAAAGTTGTGGTCTGTTTCAGACATTAAAAAACCCCAAACCAAAAAAACAAAATAACAAAACAATACAGTCAAATACACAAGAATGACACATAGTGAACTAAGCTAATTTAGTTTAAAAAGTAAAGTGTGCATTTTTTGAAGGAGATTTTATTGTTTCTGCTGTTAAGGAACTCATTAAAGAAAGCTTGTGTAACTTCTGGGCATCCCCTGTTACATTGTTCCAAGACCCTGCCATATGTTTTCATCTGTTGCATAAAATAACTGTTCTATTCAAGGAGAAACTGTACATTTAGATTTTCAAAATAGCTTTTGGGGTTTTTATGTTTCTGAATATTGTATATTTATATTCTCTGTGGTTTTTTTCCTTAAGTTCCTGGATGATGTTTCCTCTACTGAGAGTAAAGAGCCCAGTGGTGTGAGCGAGCCAGTACATCTAAAAGAAGGGTGAATACATCTTGAATTTATGTTGTCCATAATAGAATTTACTTCAGTCTTTTTTCATTAATGCCAGATTCAGATTAATGCTTATTAAAAGGTCTGATATACTGTAGAAATGACTATATTTGTAATTTAGACAATTATTTGTGTGTAGAATTAGTTTAAAAGTACAGCTGCAAACTTTCATAACTCACCTGTTAAATACTTTAAAAAGTAATTAAAAGCAGCTGAAAACCTATTGAAGACTGTCTGTATTACTGTCACAGTTCAGTGTGTACTCTGATGGTTTTTGAGGATTGTGAAAGTGTATTTTTAAAGAACATTATCAACTTAGAATTACTCTACCTCCTGTATAAGCCTGGCTAGCTAAATATTCTGCCTTGAAAGCTAGATAAAAAACTACCCTGTACTGAAATATTTAACATTTAGTGAAGGAATGCTGTTATATAGATTGAGGTGAAAGTCACTCTTCCTAAGAAATGAATTGCCTTTTGCTTGATGTTGATTGAGAATAGGTGATGATTTTAACATTCTTGGGGAAAAAAATATTTCCATTTATTTGAGAAGCAGGTTTATAAGAAGAAAAGATTTTTCTGTGAAACAGGCATGCTAATTTCAAAGAAGGAAGAAACACGTCTCTTACTAAGATAGTGAATAGAAATGAAGGAGGAAATTATAGTGGATCAAGACTTGGTTATAGTCATAAATTGATGGGTGTTGTTCAAAAAAAGAGAATTAACCATGAGTACACTTAAAGTGTACTAAATGCACTTTGTCTGCCCTTGCTATTGAGCCATGTCCAGTGTCATTTCACTGATATTCTCATTCTGATCCAGAAAAGGCCAAGTACAATCACATGGAGGAAGTGGCAGGAAAGAGAGAATCTTGTAGTTGGATATGCCTTATTTCCTTCTGTGAAAAATTGGAATTCTTGATCTGAATAAGTTACATATCCCCTCCAAATTTACTGTTACAAACACCAATCTGGACTGTGTTTTTCAAACTCCTTTCCTGTTTTTGAAACCCTGTACCATGTTGGGAGGTAATCTTGAGGATCTGTTGTGAACAAGTAGTAGGTTTTTTTTAATGTACAATAAAGTAGATTTTTACATGGCTGCATGATAAGGAGTAATGTCTTATCTCAGTAAATGGCTTTGAAGAGTAATGGTTGCATTTAACTTGATTTTTATCTTTACAGAGAAATGTACAAAAGAGCTCAGGGAAGGACTCGGATTGGTAAAAAGAATTTCAAGAAGCGATGGTTCTGTCTAACAAGCAGAGAATTCACATACCACAAACAGCAAGGTAAATAATGTTTTTTTACAATTATTTTTATTTTTCAATATTGTCTGTTTGTAGCTTTTTTATGCCTTTAAAAGTGTGTATTTTTTTTGTTTCCTAAAATAACTATGATGTGTTTTAGTTACTTTTGCCTTGATTAATAGAGGCTTCTGTCTGATTCATGCCTATTTTTTCAATAATAAGAATGCATATTTTTAGAGCATGAACTGCAATGTCAGTGCCCTGAGATTATAAAACAGTTCTTAAAGATTGCTTCACTCCTCTGTTTACAATTTTTTACAGATAAAGAACCAATTTTCACTATTCCAATCAAAAACATCCTTGCAGTGGAGAAACTTGATGAGAGCTCCTTCAACAAGAAAAATGTGGGTCAAAAGATAGTTTATATGTAATTCTTGATATGTTCGTTAAATAAAAGATTGTAATGAAACCCCATTACTAAACACTTCAGCACAAAGTCTTTTATGGCTCAGGACTAACAAGCTGCAGTATCTCCAAGTATTCTGAACATGGAAATTAACCTGGAAATTTGGCTGTCTGCACCAAGTTTTGACTGATTTTGACTTTGCCTCCCTTACCAGATTTCTGGAATGAAGGTTAAAACTATATGACCTTATTACAAAGAACTTGAAATTATACTATGTACTACTAGAAATGTAATATTACTAAACTGGTGTTTGTTCCTTTTGGTGAGAACTTCCTACAATCCCTTCATCAGCTGAGACAGTTGCCTGTGCTCACGGCCTCATTCTGGCCCTGGAACACGTTGGTTATTTCTGTTCCTACCTCAATCCAAACTTCTGAGGCAGTGCTAAAAGAACAGCTGTCACTAAGGCCAGTGATGGCTTAAGGAGAGACTTGTGGGAATCTTCTGTTCCTGTCAGGACATACAGGGTGACACTTAAAGAAACGTGGATGAAGAGGACAGAAGATGCATCCTGGTCTAATTTATAAGGGTTCTTTCTTAGATGAGGAAGTGGTGTAGACAGAACACAGGGAGCTGTTCTCATGGGGCTTTTCCCCTCTGTGTAGTTGAAAGAGGTGAAAAGTCTGCTGTTCACCCTTGTCTCACTTTCCATCTTGAGTTTGTGGAATTGCCTGAGCACTGAAATCTATTTCAACATATTTGAAGTTGCTCGGTAACTGGATTTTTTTACTCAGCAGAACAATGTGTTTCTTCTGCAGATGTTTCAAGTACTGCATGGAGAAAAGCCTCTCTACATCCAAGCAAACAACTGTGTGGAGGCCAGCGAGTGGATAGAGGCTCTTTGCCGGGTAACGCGGTGCAACCAGAAGCGGCTGAGCTTTTACCACCCCTCAGCCTTCCTGAACGGGAGCTGGCTGTGCTGCAAGGCCACGGCAGAGAGCACCGCGGGCTGCGCGCGCTGCACCGCGTGAGTGCCTGCGGGGAGGGGGGCACTGCAGCTGGAAACGGGGAGGCTTCCCTGGCTAATCCAGCCAGTGATGCCACTAAACCGTGCCAGTGCACAAAGTACTGGAGTTCTCTGTTGCTGTGTGTGCCACCCTGTGGAGGTAACCAGCATGGAAATCACAAATACCTGAGATATTTTCATGCAGAATAATAGATTGAATTCAGATGCCAGCTTGAATGCAGAAATATGAAACACCTCAGATCATCTGTATGAAATAATCAAAATACTTTTTGCAGAAAGTTTAGCCTGGAAGTCTTATCTCCTTAATGACTTCATGTCTCACTTTTTTATTTGAACTTCACATATTTTAAAGGAGTGCGCTAAGAAAGTCAGCTAAATAATCTTGGATGTAGATTCTGACAAATCATTTGGATTTTGTAGGTATGTCAGAAAAATTAATAACATTTTAAAATGCTTTCAATGCCTTTTTACAAGCTGCTGATTTCTGAAAACAAACAAATGCTGTGATTTCTTTTTAAAATAAATTTATCCTTTACTGGGTAGGTTATGTAAACTACACACTAAGTTTTTTGAAGCTGTGTATGAGTGATAAGCATATGAAAAGGCTATGTATATTGAAAGAGAATCAATTTTAACTTGCTTTCAAGAATTACCAATATTGATGACCTGTCTCTCTTTTCACCTTTTAGAGATGTTCCTGCTGATACTCAAATTGAGATTGATGGAGACAGAGAAACAGAAAGAATTTACTCACTTTTCACTATCAACAGGTCTAAACTACAAAAGTTGGAAGGTACTTAAATGATAATTAAGAATTACACTGAAATTCAGTTCTAATTCTCTAGGCCAAGAACATAATTTTGAACAATTAACTGAATTTAATGATTTACCTGAAAATAATAGAAAGTAGAGAAAGAGATTGAATTTTTATCTTCTCAGGATCCTAGTGTCTGATGTTCTTCAGTCATTTCTTTACAAAAAAATATCAGGCATTGTTCTAACTGAATTTCCATATATATAATAATATTTCTAATAGTTTAAACAGAGAGACTGCAACTGTAAGTGATTGTTTTTCTGCCTTTGCTGTCCCTTTCCTGACTATGTGATGAATTCTATCAGACATGGTTTTGCTGCAAGAAAGCACTGAACTTACCTTAATATGAAGAGAGAGCTGGATGCTCAAGATGCTGAACACAGCTAGCAGAGAATAAACTATGGAATTGTAAATACATTTAGTTGTTACTGCCTCCTGCTTTTTCTTTTAATCCATTTTATGTATAATCCAGAGTAACTTTACATTTCAAAATTTTGGAGTTAGCATTTCCATAGGAGTTAAATTTGGTTTTTTAACTGTTGAAATTATAAATGGGATGACTGGTTGTTTTTGTAGAGGCTTGTGGAAGTATAGCAGTCTATCAAGGTCCTCGGAAAGAACCAGATGATTATTCCAACTTCACCATTGAAGATTCTGTAGCCACTTTTCATACACTTCAGCAGATAATAGACATAGTAGAAAAGTTGAGTGAATCACATGAAAAATACCAGAAGAAGAGATCATCTAGTGCTAAATATGGCAGTGAGTAAGTATCTTATGTAACTTTGACATTGATAAATGTGTATTGTGAAAAAAATAAATCATGGGATGAGGCCAGACTACAGAGGGGTAGAGATAATGAAGGTGGAGTTGGAGAACACAGACAGGGAGAGAATAAGGTACATCATTTGTAGTAGTGCAGCTTTTCACCACTTGTTGAAGATCCGAGTTCTTCTGGTGTGGATTCATCCATTGCTGTTGGGATTCCTGTATGTGGGTGCAGTGACTCTTTTGCTCCCTTGCAGTTAACATTTGAAGTGCACACAAAATTTGTCCATAACAGTATGCCTACCTTCTGTTTTTTTTCCCAAATTTTTGATAAGTTAATTGAAGTATCAAGTTATATGAAACTGTCAGGATTTTACTGCAGAAAAATATCCTTCAGGTAGTATATTTACTGTTTGTATTTCAATTGCTGTACTTGATGATAAATACTATTTCTTGTGAAGGTAAAAAATCTCTGTTCTTTGAAGCACAGTCTTTAATTCTTTTCAGTCCTGGCTTATGCCTCTGGAGTACCACTAGCAAGTTTTTAGATTTCTTCTTTGCATCAATAAGGACTGATTCACCAGGAAAAAAAAGAAAAGCTCAAACCCTGATTTGGTTTGCCTAGGTTAGCGTTCAACCCAAGTTCTTCAGAAAAATTGACTGTGATTTAGAAGTCCCATGTGAAAGTAAATGAGATTTTTGCAGATCACTAAATTTCACAATTAGTGGTAGAAATTGGGGGTTTTGCTTGATGAATTAAAATTGCATGACGAGAACTAGAAAGCAAATCTTAATCTTAAAAGTATTTACATACAATATTTTGGTTTTTTGCAGAGAAAATCCGATTGTTGGAAAAGTTTCCTAACCAAAACAAACTCTGGCCCATTTGGATGAAAAAAGAAACTGGAAATGTTCTAGAGTGTTTTGGGGTTTTGTTTGTTTTCTTTTTTTAATTCATTATATGCATTTTTGCAAAGTATTTAAGAATGAACATAAATGCTAGTTGTGTTGACAATCTATTTAATATTTAATAGAAAAATACTTTCTTGGAAATCTGGTCTTTAAGGTTTATTCTCATTTTGCTGAAGAACTTGAAGTTCCAGGTTCTTCAAGTAACAGATGTGAATAAATGTAAAAGTTGTTTTGCCATTGTTGTCTTATTGAAAGAACTTTCTAAACAAATAAGCTTTTTGATGGAAGAAAATCCACACTGCTTTTGTTGGTTGGATTACATCTCAGTACATACACTGCAAACTTGCATGAGTTTACCATGAGTGCCTGCCCTGCTGATACGGATCTCGAAATAGAAATCCCAAGACCTTACGATGTGGAAAAGATCTGAAGCTTCACACTCGACACATTTGACTCAGTTTTTCCTTGTATTAGGTGTTGTCAGGACTTGATTTATCTACAGCTGAAGTTCTATAGAACCATGCAGTATGCTGCAAATAATCTGGACAGCAGATACCAGTGTTAGTTGTGTTATTGAGTACTAAAGAAGAAATCAGGGAATTTCCGTTGTACCTCTTGTTTACACTTGGAGTGAGTAATAGACAGAGTGATATTAGACCACTATCTATTTTCTTTAGCATTTTTAAGGTACATATTTTTTCTTAGTCTAAAAAGAAATGCAGGGTAGTAACATTCTTGTTAAGTAGGTTTGCCTACAGATAGAAAAGTTGAAGTGTGAACAGATTGTGGGTAAAGTACTGATCAATTAACATCATCCCGTGTAAGATTTAATTTCTTGTTTTTGTAATAAGTAATAACTACGTCCAGCTCAACTTTTGACTACAAATCTAATAAATAATCTCTATTATAATCACTCAAAGCACTTTAGATATCTGGACTATCCCAGATTATTTTTAGATACTTTGTAGTATCTGCTTGTTATGATCAGTTGAATGATCAACATTGTTTTGTCTTTAAGCAATGCTTCAGTGAATATTTTTGTATCTTTAGTTACATGGATTCGTATTTGCCACTTAACACAATTTTAAACTGGCATTCCTGACTTCTGTAAGATTAATTTTTGCTCACTTCATCTGAGAAGTTAGTTTTCTGCTGAGAAAAAGTATATGTACATAACCAGGAAGAAGCAAAGGTATTACTGTGGCAACTTTGCTTCATCAGTATTAAATACAATGGTACTTGCTGGATTATTATTTTTAATAAAAGTTGTATGTGGTACTTTTATTTTAAAAGCATTTTCTGTGGGGCTTTTTGTTGTTTTGCTGGGTGTTTTTCTAGTTTTGGTTTTGTTTTGTTTTTCCAATCGTGATTTGGCCAAATGAATTAGGAATGTAACTTAAAATAGAAATCCACAATGCTTGAAACAGTAAGATGTTGAAATTACCACACATTTATTATACTATTGTAAGAAGGCTTTCTATAATGGAAGCAAGGTGGCAAGACAGCTTTGAAATTTCTCTGGAATTTCTCTGGAATGAATGTAACTTGTTAAAAATACTTTGGTTTAATACTAAGATATTTTAGAATATCTGGGATTCAGTACTAGGGTCTGCAACATCACAATCATTTAATCACCTCAGCTGGTTTTGCCTTTTTACACATTTGATGTGTTCAACAGGACTTTTATTTGCCAACAGTTAAAACTGAGGTATAATACAGCAATGCCAATAAACGTGTTTTGCCAAGGTAAAGGTAAAGATTAATTGCCATTAATCAAAAGCTGCCATTAAACAAAGTTGAATGTGGTTGAGTGTCAGGATTAGGTTTTGTTGTATATGAATTAACCCTGTGGCAAACCCTCTTCCTTGGAGCCATTTTCTGTTGTTTTCAAAGTCAAATTTATGAAAAAATGAGTAGTATACTCTTGCAATGTTGGGGTTTTATAATATGCACTTTTTTGTTTTGCTTTGGTACTGGAATATTGAGAAAAAAACCCAGAAGGCCATTGAATATTTGTGACCATTAAGATTTGATTTCTCATTTATAATGTTTTAAAGTGCAGTAGATGTTCTAGAATTTAATTAGGTACAAGTAGGATGATTAATAATAAAAGTTGCCTTCATTTTGATTAGTCTAGGAAAGTGATGTTATTCAGTAATTAGTTCTGTTAGGATTGTAAAAGTTTTAATGTTATTATGACGATGTATTGTTGAATGTATTTTTATTTAAATTTTATTTTCTTATCAAGACATTAAAATGTTTTGTAACATTGCTTGAGAATAACTCAGAAATAAATTACAACAAAGCTGAGATAAGCTGTGTGCTTACTGTGAGGCCTGGCTGTTTAAAATGTTAGCCTTTACCTGAATGAATGGGGGTTACTTACTGAGCTTGGGTATAGAGAAACCTAATTGATGGCAGGGGCAGAACCCACCATGCTGCTGTGATGTGCAGCAATATATTTGTGTGATTTCTTCCCATCCAGTAAGATCCTCCCAGTGCAGAAGTGTGCAGTTTATTCCACAAATACGTTTTCCCCCTATTCCTGCTGTGATTTCCATTATATTTCTGCATGCCTGCTACATACTTTTTTCATAGAAACTGTACCTATCAGCATTGGAGTCAGTTTTCCATGTTGGCAATTGCATCTGGCAGCTTCAGTAAACCCTCAGGAGCTGCTGAGGTGGTGCTGTGCTCATACACTGCAGTTCCCTGGGCTGGCTTCCTCTCCTGCAGCCCCACTGTAGCCAAGTCTCAGCCCTACTGGCCACTAATAGATCCATGTAGCATATTCCTGTTGGGAAAGAGGCACAGGGAGACACAGATAACCCGAGTTTAGGAAATAGTTTTGGCAGAGAAGTATGCTTAAATTATTTTCTTTGGCAGGTAAATTGACACAGTCCTCAAGTGTTTTGATATATATTAATCTATTGACAGAACAAACAGTAAGTGGGATAACACAGTCCAGCACATGCATCAGTTGGCCAAGATAAACACGTACTTATATAACTGTTCTTTGCATTATCATAAAACTGACATTTTTGTAAAAGCTTTGTTTTTAATAAAAATAATTTTCACAGATTCACTTAATCACTAAGTTCGAAGAGATCTTCGGAATCATCAAATCCAACGCAGCCCCAGCACCTCAACTAGACCATGGCACCCAGTGCCACATCCAGTCTTCATTTAACACATCCAGGGATGGTGACTCCACCACCTCCACCATTCCTGTATACTCATCAATATTTCTGTAAAAAACTTTCTCCAGGCCGGAACTGTCAGAACAAGAGGACACAGTCTCAAGCTGTGCCAAGGGAAATGCAGGTTGGATATTAGGAAAGAGACCAACCTTCACCTGATCCGGCCACCCTTCAGGAAGTTGTAGAGAGTGATAAGGCCACCTTTGAGTCTTCTCTGGGTTAAACAACCCCAGTGTTACTTTGGGTTTTTTTAAAGATTTTTTTAAGCCTTTTGTACAGTTCTTCATATTAGAGTCAGAAATGTTACTTTATCACACTTTCTACTGTAAACATGGCCACTGTAAACATGGCCATTGTTTATAGTAGAAAGTGTGATAAGGTAACATTTAATAATATAAAGCAATATTTTAAATTTGGATACTTAGTATTGCAAACATTGCATTCTCATCTGACAAGTTCTTTTCCCATTCTGTAGCACACAATTGACTTTAATTGTAGCTGAATAATCACTTGATGAGCTGAAAGGAACCTGGTTTGAGTTCTCATTTTTAGTTATTCAATTTGGAATGTGAATGAGATGAGCAAATGCCCAGTCTGAAATAATGTGGGTTTTATTTACAGTTAAAAGCAATGACAATGTATGTAGGGAAAACCCTCTGAAAGCTGTCATGGTTTGTGCCTCTCTCTCTTGTGTGACCTCCTTAATGTCATGTGTGGCTGCAGGGGACAGATGAATTGCAGACTGCCAGAACTACTTCTCAAGAATGGCTTGAAATTTTTCTTATACAGCTCTTTAGGTGATAAAATCGCAAGAAAATAATTTTTAGGTGAGAAGCTATCACTTTATTTCTCTAAGGCAATATGGACAGAGTCAAAGGTGCCTGTGTCATATTTGCTCTATTTTCACTGCTAGCTTAAGTGGGGTTTATATTTGACTTTGCATCATGTACAGTACATGGGTGATGGTTTGACAGCACTCAAACACAATTACAATCTCTGTCATACTTTGCTCTTAGAACTGAAGAAGAATTGCATCAGTTAGGGGTACAATGCACATTGTATAAATTTAAACTCCAACAGGATTTGTTTCATTTTTTTAAATCTCTGTTTAGAGGTAGTTGACATTTTACACAGCATAGATTAAATGTGCTTGAATAGAGATATTTTTAACATATTTTTTTAACTGTAGGAACAGATGCATTCAAATTTAAAAAATCCATGCAAAGGGCATAGAAGTGCGATATATTATCAAAGGAAAAGTATGTATACATTTTCTTTTTGAGCTTTTACAAAAAGCAATTTTTTAAACTAAAACTTTCTGGATTACATCTACCCCCAGTAATTCAAAATCAGAAGTGCCATGATGGTTTTAAAAATGGACAGAAAAAAGTGATGAGTTAAAGGAGTGGAGCTGGCAAAGGGAATTGGAACAGTGTGGATTGGGAAAAGTGGGAATCAGCCAAGCGAAAAGACCTCATTCACATTGTTTAATAGTGCTCAAGGTGCTTCTGAGTTGATAGTTGAGTAAGGTACAAACATAAAATCTTTACTATCGTTTCCATTTTTTACTTTATTACCAAGGTGGCCCCGGTGCCCACCACTGCTGAAGTGTCTAGGTTATTCTGTCAGCAGTCTTAGGAAACGCGCTGAGAGTTGGAAGATTGCGTTGTCTCCCCATACTCAAGGCAGCCCAGACCACTGGTGAAGCTGTGATCGATTCATTTGCACTCTGCGAACGAGGAGAACACCCTTCACGAGCCAAGCCAGCTCGGCACCTGCCGGGGGCCCTGCTGGCCCATAAGAGCGCTCCACAGCCCGGTGCAGCCGCTCACTCTCCCGCGGCCGGACCTCCCCTCACGCCGCGGCCTCTCCCGCTCCCCGCG
>VXBR01010920.1:3850543-3898196 GCA_013400215.1 Cisticola juncidis
TCCCTGCGCCCCCCGCCGCACGCAGGGCCTGGGCCCGCCGGGCCGCTCGGGACCGGCCCTGTCCCGTGCGGTGCCGCCTGCGTCGTGAGGGCTGGGGCTCGTCTGCGGCAAATCCCGCTAGCCCTGACTCACAGCCCAGCTGGACCGAGTGCTGCATGCGTGCGGCTGCTCTTTGTAGGGTGGGTTTTGTTAAGGGGGTTTTGTTGGGTTTATTTTTCCAAGGCAGTTAGAGATGTACATATATATTAATTTTTGAGATCTCTTAAACCAGGGTGTCTCACACTACTTCACAAGACTGATTACTGGCGCACCTTAACACACATAAATGTACGGAGAAATCTCTAAGGGGTTAATTTACTTGAGTTTGAAATCGAGAGAGTGTTTGAAAGCACCTTCATTGTTGACACACACTACTGTTTCAGACATCTTTGTCAAAGATGATACTAATCTTGATTCTTAGAAAACGGTTCAAATTCTTCCTTTACTGTGTGTGCATATCCAATTTTTACTATTGGGCTGAGTCATCCCAGATAAAACTATCCTCTCCTGGGTGTACAACACTTTGGCAGGACAGATGATCTGAGATTCCCTCCAGAGCATTGTGCTCTTGTAGGGCCACGAACCATGATACTGAAAATGAAGTCAGGATTTGATTTAACAGAAATGAGAGAAAATACGCAACTCTATCATTTCTCATAAGTATTTTTGCTGGGACTCCTCTGTGGAACAGAGGATGCAAAAGGGTGTATGTACTAGAGGAAAAAAGATGCAGCTCAGACTGAAGTGATGGGTGATTGATCTTTTACATAACCATGTTTTGAAGATTATTTGCGCTTTTTTATGGTAAATAGAGACTACTCTGAAAATACAAAATTGGCTCATTTGCTGTGTAAACCATAATTTTAAAAATGCATTTATCCCCATTGTAGCTAGCCTGTTACAGGACACTATATAAAAAAAAAAAGCCTTAAATGAAGAAAATCTCACCCAGAACTGATATAAAAGTTTAAAAAAAAGTCACATTTTTTCATAGCTAGACCGAGGGAGTACTTTTAATCTGAAACTAAAAAAAAAAACCAAAAAAATCTCGTAACCATTTTTTGGGAACAAACCACATTGTTAGAATGTGAAACTTGATCATTACTGACTTCAGTTGAGCAATTTCGCGTTGACCCTGCCAGAGCGGGTCTGGCTCCTGTAGAGCCACTGCGTCTGCAGTAACCTTAGGTGGGAGGCAGGGCCAGCCTGAGACTGGCACTTGCTGAACGTTTGTTTGACTTTTGCAGGGAAGGAGGTGTTAGCTGGCTCCATTTTCTACTGGTTTAACTCCTTGAACCAATGTGGTCTCAGATGCACAAGGGAAAGAGGCAGAAATGCAGGTGTTAGCTGGAAAGTGCAGGATGGTGGCTGGACTGGCTTTGGTGTCCTCACCCTTTCAGACTGACCCCCATGGTGTTAGGTGTAGGAACAGGGACAGGTTACACTGGTGTGTAATCACAGAAGTGATTTCTGTCCTTGGCTCTCTGTGCTGCTCCTGTCTGAAACTGCAGCTCTAGGGCTCGATAAAACAGCTGATTTATTGTGACTTTCTGCTGTGACCCCAGATCAGTGGGCTCCCACACACCGTGATACAAGTTGAAGCACTTGGGCTGAATCTTCCCAGCACCTTGGCCCTTAACTGCTGTTGAAATACAAATTATGGGAACAGACAGCAAGAAAGTTTTGCTTTAGTCTCAGTGAGGAAGGGCAGCTGTTTTAGAGTTCTCTCCTCTTTGTTCTTTTACCTGAGGACAGGAGGAATGTCTGAGCAGATCGATCTAGAATAGAAGTACTGGCCCTGTCTGGCAGAGGCAGTAAAAATACTCAAATCTAAATTCCTGTAGCACACTATGATTTTGTCTTCTGGGAAAATATGCTCTAAATAGTGACATGTAAGCCAGATCCAACCTGCAGGACACTTGTTTAAACTATTCCCTTTTCTTTCTTTGGGGGAGATGAAGATGTGTTTGCTCACACAAGGGTTGAACACTTTCTGTTGTGCATGATTCATGCATGTGTGTCTGTGGAGAAGGAGAAGCAAAGGTGTTTTTCCACTGTGTTGTGTGGCACAGTGGGAAGCCTGGAAGTTGTCACGCCTGTATCTTACTGAGTCCTGGACCTGCCATCCAGTCCTAAAGACACAGCCTAGAGTGCATAAAGATGATAAATGTTTTTAATTAGATGTTAAACTGATATTAAATTTTATTAAGATATTGTTCCATATTTATTAACATAAGATTATCAAATGTACCACTGTATTTGTATATGGGTGACTCCTGTGAAAATTAGATGCAGGTACTTGTTAAGGAAAGCTTCTATAAAAAGTAATAGGTGGTGGGAGCTGTGGTGAGAGATGCACAGCCTAAAAAATCAAAATTGTGAATGACTTCCTTAAAAGGAGATGCTGACATCTGAAAAACAAAGTCCTGTAATTAGGGTTTGGCTTTGTGCTTGCTCTGGTCTTAATATGCCTGAGTGCCTTGGCACAAATCGGCAGGCTTTTATATCTACAAAATGGAGAAGGCTTTTTTTCAGCAAAAGTTATGAAAATACCAAAGCAATGGAAAATAAACAAAACATGCTGGAGAGTTCAGAGTCCTTCTGATCTCTTTCAGATATATATTTCATTGTCATTTGCATAGTTGTAGAATTTAAGGGGGCTATTTAATGTTAAAGGGCTGAACTAGACATTAAAACTTGGGATTTTTACCTCTGTAAATTTTTATTAAAGTTTATACTTTCCTCTGACAAACCTATTCTTAAGATGGAATCCTGAGAATCAAATTGAGTTTGTTCTTGTTTACTTTTAGATGCCTGTCTTAGATGTCAAGCTGAAAACAAACAAGAAGATTGTGTTGGTATGTAATGACTTCATTCGCTTGTTTTTCAATTGAAGCTTCTCTCAGTATGGTGCATTTTAAAGTTTGAAGGGAATACTGATTTTATTAATGCTCAAAAGTAAACTGGTGTTTTGTTCTACATTGTATCATCTTTTTACATTAGTAATACTTTACGCTTTATTTTTGAGCAGTAAAAAATATCAGTTTTCATGTCAGCTGTGCTGTAAAACAAAACAGTTTCCAATTTCCTGTCAACACATACACGACTAAGAGGTTTAGGTTTCTTTCACTGTGAGCATATTTGAGATCATAATGTACATTTTTGAAATGGGTAGGAAAAAGGTACTTTTTTGTTCAGAGGTGCATGCCAGAAAACACAATGGTAGTACAAATAAAAATCCTCTGTTCTGGAATAAATGTGTCTGACTTAGAAAGTGATAGTTTTCCCCCTCATAATTCAGAGATAATGGAGGCAATGGCTAGGTTGTTCACTTTTCATTTTCGAAAGTGGAATCACTTCAGTTTAAACCTAATCATACTTTCAGTGCCAATGTATGCAAAAGAAAGTCTTAATTCTGACTGTTTAAATTCAAGATGGTGAAAACAATCTCAAAAAGTTTGCTTTCAACCTTTATGACAACTTTTAAACCAGTGGTAAACCTTTCCATGCTGTTGAGCTTTGTGGCTCAGAAAAACCCACTGGGAGTTTTTGATGATGGTTTCAATGAGAATGGAGTTTTCCTGTTCTAGATATTTTAACTGGCTTGCTAAGTATCCTATTTAAAATAGACAGGAAAAAGTATAATTTACAGCACTCTTCTGATTGGTATCCTTGCGTTCCAGCAAAGAAAATATGAGCTAATAAGGAAAAAAAGCAAAGTAACAACATTTTAAAATATTATTCAGGAGTAAATGGATAACAGATTTTTATTGTGTTGGAACAACTGTAGCCTGTGATTAACTTCTGGTGTGAAGTCCCATTTTAAGGCTACATACTGTGTCACGTGTGCCTCCTTGCTATCATACATTTCAGTTCAAACTGTGCATTTTATATGAGAATTTGGTGATCTGCTGTGGTGTGATAGTGAGTCAGTAGTGCATGGGCTTTATTTTGGTACTGGGGAAGATAAAGGGAAAAACTTGAACAGTTGCTCTTACTTCCTGGGCAGAAGTGCTAAATGTGTTTATACAGTCACAAAACCCCATCACTTTATACAAGAAGGTGAGAATATATGCACTTCTTTTTTTAATATTTGGAAGTAAGTAAAAGGCTTGGTATTGAACTATCATCAGAATGATCATAATAATCCAGTCTCAGTGGATAAATCAGTGATGACCTGTTTGTCTCTGAAGTTTCTAGTGGTTATAAATATTTGAGGGTGATAGTTTGAACATTGCTGCATGTGTTGATTGAACAGCTGAGTGTGACTGGAACATGTTCTTTCTTCTCTTTCAGTTGTTTGGGGAGAATGCAATCATTCCTTCCACAACTGCTGCATGTCCTTGTGGGTGAAACAGAATAATCGCTGTCCCCTCTGCCAGCAGGACTGGGTAGTCCAGAGAATAGGCAAATAAAGGCTGGAAGGGTCTCTTTGTGCTGCACTTGTTGGAGTGGTGTGTGTGTTATGCCCTTTGCTCACGCAGAACGGAACGTGTCCCTCAGGACACGACTCCCTTGGTTTGTCTGCTCCAAGGCCAGGGTGGGCCTGGTGCAGGCCCCTGGCTGCACAAGGTACAGCCCATGGTCAGGCTCACTGCAGGGCTTCCACTACTGAAACAGGAGATGCCACATCAACAACCCCTTCTGCTGTGATTAAACCTTGTCTATATCAGAAACTTAGTGGTGCAGATTATACCCTAAACACTAAACGAATTAAATTGGAAGGGTCACCTTACCTGGTCTGATACACTGCATAGCTTACTGTCAGGATAAAGAAAATGTTTCCTAAGTACTATTGTATGCAGAAACACAATCAGTGTGTTTTTTAAGAAACTATTCTGGGTTTTAATATAAAATAAACAGTGTGTAAAACATTTGCTATATTTCTTTTTCTATCACATGCATTAAAGAGCTCTAATTTAGGGGTTTTTATGACTTTTGTTTTGTTTTAGCTCCAAGTCTGTTGCTCTGTTATATTCTGTACATGATTTCTGCAACCATAACATTAGAATTTAACCACATTAATAATTTTTTAAATTTATATTTCTGTAGTAGTCATGGAGATGTGTATTTTTAATCCAAGGATTTTTGGTACAAAGACATGTATTTGATTTCAGTTAACTAGAGTTGTAGACAATCCTGCTGCTTAGCTGATTAATATAGGAAGCAATCAAAAGTGATAATCTACATAACCCAAGAAAAAGAGGCATTAATTTAGGGAAAAATGGTAAATTGTGATTTCATGAAAAATCAGTACATAGAAATTTCTTTATTATGTTTTTATTGGTCAGTGTTTTGGAAGCTTTTTTTTTTCATTTTTGTGGAGATCCTAAATATATCATCTTCTTTGAATTTTTTCTTACACCTGTTTAAGTGCTTGCCTCTAACTTTGTCTTTTCGCTAAATATCCAAATTACTATGAATCTGAATGTATGCTGTGGGATTTTTAAAATATATGTAACAGAGAGGTTGAATTATTGCTTTAAATCTGTAAGAAATTCAGGCTTAATAAAATGGTTAATTAGTATGGGTGAAATTGAAGCAATATCATTCGCATTGTTTACTTCAAAATTATCATCTTTAATGTTTAATGTGTTTCTTAGTAGACGTATTTCTACCTAATTCTAAGTACATTTAAAGAGGTTTATCTTACCTGTATAAAGTACTTCCAATCTTTGTGTCATCAAGTGTATTGCAGAGTTTACTGTGGTTTTGTTTAATATTATAATCTTGTTTTAAGATGTTTTGATTTTTTTTAAATGTAGCTTTTGTTTATAACACACACTGAGATAAAAAAATCCTGTCACTGTTACACTGTATCACATCAGTTGTTATTATGCCAGATGATGTCTGTCTTAAAACTGAAAACAAATGTAAAATATGTTAACAGTAGTAATGAAGTGCCTATAGCATTTACATTGTTGTGGAGTATTTCTGTTTGTATAAAAGTATTCCCAAAATTTTTGCAGAAAAAGAAATCTGAGTGGATGTGAAAATAAATTTTAGCTGTTGCAGTCAAACTGTATCTTACCTATTACCTGTTTTCTCTGCCCACATTTGGTTCCAGGCTCCATCCTGTGAGCTCTGGGACCAATCTAGTCATCTAGCCCCATCAGAGGACTTCCTTCATTTTTCTTTGCTTTTTTGGTGAGTATGGAAAGTACCAAACCCTGCTTTTAGCTCATGTCACGTGCATGGCAAGGGTAGCTGAGAATTACAGTTGTGGAAGAGTTTTTCCAAAGTGTCAGCTCAAAGGGGTTGACACAAATGAGGTATTAGGAAAGTTAATGTTGAAATCAAAGCAGCTGATATTTTTGTGTATGTATTTGCATATTATAAGTATCTTGTTTACCAGTAATTGAGGTTCATCTACAACATAAGGTAATGAATTTTAAGTCCTGCATATTTTCTCCAAGATTAGCCTAAGCCCCAGTCTTTCTGTGAGCTTTACACCTGAGACCTTCTCCAAATCATACCCTGGTATGCCTGATTAGCATGGTTGTTAGTACATCCCTGTGGTCAGTTCTGTAATTGTTCACCTCTTGTACATGCAAAATAAATAGTTTTTGCTTCTCACCCAAACTTACTGTTTTATGAGCAGGTAGCACTACCTTAAACAGCCATTATCAACTAAGAGATTAATGCTGATCTACTTTTCTCCAGTGTTTAATAAACGCTGAGCAGATTTGGATAAGTCAGCAAGCAAATCTCAAAAGTGACTCGAGTAATAATGAGTGTATGTTGAATGATCACATTGTTTGATTTTGCTTTTCGTTAAGTTATGTTATTTTAGAGAAACTTTTATGTTCCATAGAAGCTGAGAAAGATTCTAATTAATTGAGTAGAATGGTCTTGGGAGCTGTAAATGTGTCTGTCTTGTGCAGGTGCCATAAATTTCAGGTATCTTCTTGGTTTGCTTAGGCATGAATGTATCAATAGCTGGTGTAAGCTTGAGTGCAGCCTTAGGGCCCAGCTACCAGCCAGTTGTCCTGCTGCTCTTTGAGCCATAGTGGATATTCTCGCCAAACATAAAAAAGACCCTACTGAATTTTAGGAAATTAAAAGCTTTACTAAAAAAAAAAGCTGAAATTAAAGCTTTCCTCCTTTCATGCTTTTCTCTACCCAGGGTATTTTAGAATGTGTTGCTGTCGGCCCCATTTTGAGGACAGCCACCAGCAGAATTCCCCATTTCTCCCGCCGGCTCTTTGCAGTGTTGCCCACGCTGATCTCTTGAGCCCTTTATGTAACCTTCTCCCGCCCTGTGCTTGCTCTCACCTGGCAGAACTGGCCAGGCTTTCAAGTCCCTGCCTTACAATTCCCCCTGTTCTGGTGCACACACAGCAGTTTGCAGTGCAGGGCCCTCTCCATCACTCCTAGAAAAACACACCTCCAAGGGAATTTCGTAGAGTACAAGCATGAGTTTTACATCAAATGGATTCAATGCGGCCAGGATTAAGCATGTAAAAACAAAATACTGCATGGCTGTAGAATGGCAAAAAGCAGCCAAGAAGGGCTTAAAACTTACTATAGGGAGTCTGAAAGGACCCTGCTATTACTCTTGATGTCTAGTTCTTAGGATTCAGCTCTTCAGCTTGCTCGAAGAGTGTGAAAAAAGAAACTTGACCTTGACCTCAAGAGTACAGCTTGACCCCAGTGTTACTTCTTTTCTTGTTCTCATAATACCTTCCTTATATTTAAGGAAAGTTTTAACAGCCAAATCACCTGACCCCACAGCAGAAGGGGGCTTAGCCTAGTGAGTGCCACACATAATTTTTATTCTTTTGAAGGGAAAAAATGCCTCCTGGTAGGCAGCCAGCAAGTGAAGTCAGGTGGAATTTGCCTTCACTTGATTATAATCAGCTTTGTCCCTTTGTTGATGTCACCTCAGCTATATGCTATTGCCACCTTCTCATCCGACCACTTTCTGTTATAAAGCCCAGCAGGGGAAATAAACTGAGGCCAAAACAACATATGGAAGTGTCTTGGCAAGATTTGGCTGTTCACTTGAAGTGTTTTTCTTTTTTCTGTGGGTAGAAGTCAGAGCTGTGTTGTTTCATATGTAAGGATCATTATTTTTAGACCAGCGGCAGTTCTTAGCCTCTACATGTAATCTGCTCAGACAGAGCCATGCAAGGCAGCAGGGTTTGCATGAGCTGTCTGTGGGGCTCAGTCACTGATGTTGAGTATGACTTGAGTTTTGGAGGTGTGATTGCTCAAAGCACTGAATTGTGGTAATTTAAAGCTTAACATCTCATGTTTATCTATGTCAAGGTCTTTTAGGCATTGCAGAATTGTGATAGAAGCTTTTCATGAAATCAGTTTTTAGTCTGCTGGTGTTGAATTCCAACTGGGGGAGATCCAGGCCTGTTCTGCTGACTGTGGCTGAAGTGCCCTGAATTGGAGAGTGCATGTATTGCAGCCAGGAACCTCTGCATGTTCCCAGCAGCCAGGGACAGTGCATATAGAGGGAGTCTTGGTACATTTAAAGGTTACCAGGGCCCATTCTGAAAAACACCAGCTGAACCACGTGCGTTTGGTACTGCCGGTGGGAAGGTTTGCCATCTCTGGGATGTCATCTCTCAGCTATACATAGCAAACTCAAAGCTTCTTACAGAGAAACCTCTTACCAGTCACTTTCCACAAATGGTGCCTATACCTAAAGGTACTTAGTGAAAATCCTTGAGAGGTATTTAATGCAAAAGCAGTTAGTCTCTCTGGTGTTTTTCAGAAGCCCTCATACACCACTAGCAGGGAGAAGTGCAGTGCAGCTACAGCATAGCTCCTGAGCCAGTCACTCATTTTGTCTGAACCAGGCTCTGCCACCCCAAGGGCTTGCCAAGATGTGTGACATGGGGGGGCTCGACAACCTGATTGCCAACACTGCCTACCTCCAGGCAAGGAAGAGTGGAGAAGGAGATACCAAGGAAATGCAAAAGAGGCGTAAGAGCCTCTCACTGCCCAAGATTGAGGATTGCAAAGAGCACAGAGAGTCCGTGGCTGGTGATTACGACAGCATCTGTGAACAGCAGCCCATTGGCAAGAAATTCTTCAGAGACTTCTTAGAGACAGTGCCAGAATATTTGGTAGCTAGGGACTTCCTGGATGAGATATCAAACTGGGAGCTGGCAGAGGACAATGTCAAGAACAGTACCATGGAGAATATTTTCACCAATTTTCTTAAGGAAGGCGCCAAAAACTATCTCTCTTTCATGAGCGCTGACTTGGTCAGCAAATGCAAAGCAGCTACTGCAAAAGACTATGAAAACATCATGCAGCTGGCCAAGGAGGAAACCAAAGTCTTCTTTAAAGACAAGCCCTTCCAGGACTTCCAGAACAGCCCCTTCTATGACAAATTCATCCAATGGAAAGTGTTTGAGAAGCAACCGGTAACTGATAAATACTTCTCTGAGTTCCGAGTGCTGGGCAAAGGTGGCTTTGGAGAGGTAAGAGCTTGTACTTTTAAGGATGTGAGTCATCTCTCCCCTTTCAAGATGAGCAGGTGGGTTTGCAGAGAGCAGTGGATTAAGCCATTGTTTGAAGATACGTAAAATGTACCCCTTCAGATTGCCCATTTTCCAGAAATCAGGCTGGGTTATTTATACTGTGATAGAGGCTCTTGTGAGTAAAAAGCTACTTCAATGTTTTTATATTCTGTATCTATGCCAGTAAAAAAGCAGGTTTCTTTACAGAAACTTGCTTGAATGTTCATGTAGTTAACTGTTAGTTTGCTCCTTGACATCATCTTAGGCTGTGCCATCTCACACATACTCAGCTAATTGCTAGCTGGAGTTGAGGGAAAAGCACACATCAGGATCTGTTGCCAAACTACGGTATGGAAGTTTTTTGAGAGTCAAGAGAGTTTAACTGTACAGGTGCAATCTGTATATGCTGCTTAATCTCATGATTACAGATTTTTGTTCTTATCCACATTCCTTTTCTTTGCTAATGCATGTCTGCTAGTGGCATCCTCAAGAAGTTTGCATCAGGGCCACCAGATACTACTGGTCCAGAACAGAACTGATTGTGCACTTGTTTTTCCCTTGTTTTCTGTGCTAATATACTCTTCATAGAAGTTAGTATCAGCAGCTACTAACAGGCACTAGTGATTCCCCACTTCATGCCTGTTACTATCCTTGATACTCCAGTCTCTGTGTCAAATTCCTTCATTACCTTTCCATGTGCATCTTCTCTAGGTTTGTGCCATCCAGGTCAAAAATACTGGCAAGATGTATGCCTGCAAGAAACTGGATAAGAAAAGGTTGAAAAAGAAAAGCGGAGAGAAGATGGCACTGCTGGAGAAAGAGATCTTGGAGAAAGTCAATAGCCCTTTCATAGTCACACTAGCTTACGCCTATGAGACCAAAACCCATCTGTGTCTTGTTATGAGCCTCATGAATGGAGGAGATCTGAAGTATCACATCTACAATGTGGGAGAAAGGGGTTTGGAAATGAAAAGGATCATCTTTTACTCAGCCCAGATCACCTGTGGGATTCTGCATCTCCATTCCATCAAAATTTTGTACCGGGATATGAAACCAGAGAATGTCCTCCTGGATGATAATGGGAATTGCAGACTATCTGATCTTGGATTGGCAGTGCAAGTCAAAGAGGGAAAAAGCATCACCCAGAGGGTGAGTACAAATTCTTTGAATGTGGGCAGGGGGAAGTGAAGCCATTCTATTTCTAATGCCTTATGGGTCCCAGACTTAATTCCCCGGAACTGATTCTTTGCTAAGACCTAATGTAGTTATTTCATGCTGAGAGACAGGTCGTAAGAAGATTTGGTTTATTAACTCTTTAGCTGCTGCATGTGGTAAAATAACTTTTTTTGCACAGAACCAGGAAAATCTACTTGACCTTCTCTTAAGATAAGCTCTTGATCCAATGACTTTAGAGAGGCAGATACCTTGTGCCTTATGGAATACTGCATAGTCAGGGATTTAACCAATTGTTTCATGAGCAGCAAAGATATGACTCCTCTGTGTTCTACTTTTGCTCCTAGGAGAATACAATTTTTTACACATTACTCTTAAGTGGTGCTACTGATTGTATTGCAGGTGTGTGTGGTGCTACATAATAAATGATTTCCAGCCTTCCTTCCCCCCACAAATTAATTCCTGAAAAAATGAGCAGACTTGACGGTTTGTAAATGTCCCTGCCTGTCCACATGTGTAGGAAGAAAAAGATGGATGACCAACTGGGTTTTGTGTGAATTAGATTGTGCAGCACTTCAGCCGTGCCTGTGGTCATCCCAAACTAACCTGGATTTGTAATAATTCAGGAGATTTACACAAGATACATGTATTCAGATAGCTTAACTGTGAAAAAGACATATTTCTCTCAAGGTGCCTGTTGCTTAAAGATATATATAATGAGAGAATTTGTCTGAAATACACCAAGAATATGAAGAAATGGAAGCAACATTACAAATTGGTCTATGTTAAACTCCCCGAGTTCACATTAGAAATTCAGTAGAAGAGAGGACCTGCTAATGGCCTTCTACATCATGTTTGAGTGCACATCTTTTGATGTTGTTAAATTCAGTAATTTTGAAGGATCTTTTCTTTTCCTGGCAATTGAAGAAGTTTGTATTATGAGTGGTTTTATTTCTCATTGAAAGAAAATGTGGAACTTGCTGTATGTGTAGATAGTAAACAAATTTAAAATTAAACCTCACAGTGTTTTGGATACAAAAATACAGCTTCTGTGGCAGCTAAGGCAGGTTTTTCAGTAGAGTTTATGTGAAATGAGAAGGTTGTTTTGTTTGTAAAGATGGCATTTTCATCAGTGAACCCAAAGGTATAAACCTTACTGTGCTCTGCAAGTTAGAGAGGCCTGCAGTTCCTATGATCAGAACAAATAGTTTTGTCAAAGGGCAGGATGTTTCCTTGTATGTGGGGTTTGGCAGAAATAAAAACCCCTCAAAATTAAAGAGTATATTTAGCAATACATAACCATTTCTGCTGGTATTGGGGTAGAATCTCAAAACAGTATTGGACAAGGTGGTTGTCCCTCCTCACCTTCTCCGCCAGCCATCAAATTGTTAGTGCTGCTTCTTTTGGGGTTTTTTGGAAGCTCCATTCACCATTATATGGGTGCTTTTATTAGAGCAAAACCTGCAATGAACACTGTACTACATGATTGTAGTATGTTGTAAGGAATTTCAGTTAAAGGCAGTTTTATGCATATGTTACACTGAAATAGGAGGTGGAAGAAAAAGACTTTTCATTTTTGTGTATCATAGCTATAAATGAGTTAAATAATTAATTCTCGTAATTTTTTTGCATTTCTATAAAACAGTCATATTTGAAAGCTTCTAAAAAATGTTATTATTTATACTCATGTCATACACAGGAAGACCAAAGAACGTATTTACAAAACTTACATTAAGCTTCACCTTGCACTCCTCTAATAAAAGAAAAATGGTGCTGTTAAATTAGTTTTTGTCTACTAATCATAGTTACATTCTGACTTAAAATTATCTGAAAATTTACATCATAACATGCTTTTTGAGTATGACTGCCAAATGGTTATCACTTAACCAAACATGTACATATCACTTTGTTCACCCGAAGGAATCTATGGCTCCAGGACGGGTTTATCAAATTAAATTTAATCAATTGCACCATTTTGCAGACATAGTTTTATAGGGGCATTTTTATAAGCTAAAGCAGAATATATATTTCTTCCAGGCCAAACCTGTATCATACTGATATCTAAATGCCTAATATAAAGCTGTTTCTAGATTTTGGATGATGGTTTGAACTGGCAATTTAAGGCTTACAATTTTCAGTTAATAATTAAGGGATATTGCTACTGATCTATAGTATATGATATATGGATTTATCTGTGTATTAATTTAATTAAAGATTGCAAAGAATACACTATTTTGATGAATCCTGAAAGTTTTGTGCCCTTTCATAGATGTACAAACCATTAAAGATTAAATTTGTTCTGCTTTCAAAGCAGAAAAAAATTCCTGTCCTCTCATGTATGAATAAATGCACATCACCCATACGTCAGCTGGAGGATCCACTAATCCCTTTTGTAAATCTTATTAGCTGATTAGGTTATCACATGGCACAAGTAATAAGCTTGTTAATGAGTTCCTGTTTTAGATATTTTCCAAGTTTTCATTGAGGGTTTCCACAAAATTATAATGTTTATGTACTGTTCATCAGCCAAAGAAAAGTTCTTTGTGGGTAGAAAGGTTTTTTGAATTTTAGACGGATGACTTAAACATGGTCTTAATAAAAAATAAAGTATTTATGCTTCAGAAAAAGCATTGTGCAACTGATGATTAATACTTATGTAATTGAAGAAGTTGCCTTGGTATCCTTTAAGTCCTTCCATTACATACACTCCTTTTGAAAGCACTTGTGTGCTCCCTACCAATTGCTCATAACTGTTAAAAATACCTTGCTTTCAGAAACAGTGCTCCTTACAAAAATCTTGAAAGAGTTGGATACCCAGCCTTAGTTTTCTCTCTCTATTTTCAGTTGCTAAAGCAGCAAGGAGGAACATATAGCTTTCTGTGTGAATGTACTTTGAACTTATACTGCAGTTGTCAGTAATCAATACAATAATAATCACAAAATTTAGAAAACTTTAATTTCACTGAGTGTGCTGATTTGCCTTTGTGAAGTGCCACCTGGCCCTAGAATGGAGAAATCACAAAAAAAATTCAAATACACAATACTGTGTATTTGAATAATAACAGTCTTGAAAATAAAATTAGAAAACAGTTGAAAGCTACTTACAGTGTCATTTTCCTTCATTAAATATACATGGATTATATGGGATTGTCTCATGATAGCTACCTACACCTGTGTAATCTACCAAGAAGTATATCTATGCACATTTACTCAGGCAGAGCTCATACTGACATCACTGGAAACAGAAACAAATTCTTACCCAGTGGTGATAAAACTATTCAGGACTTTAAATGTCATTATGACTTCCTGTAAATGTGTCTGTTGCATCTGATCTGATGTGTTGATCAGACCCTGCAGGAACTAGTTTGTATCTTAAAAGTATGGCTTTTTAAATGTTGTTTTCTCTGTCTTACATAATTGAAATAGGCAACAAGGAGAATCTGAGAGCCTGCAAAGATGGCTTTTACACAGGGACAGTGTTTTGTCTGTGTACACACTGGATTGATTCTACTACTAGGGAGTTTTTGCATATGACAAAAATGAGGAGCTTCTATCCCAAGTTAATTCCATTTTTCCAGAAATTAGTGTGCATTTGTTGTTCATTTAGGGAAAAATATTCTGCCCTTACTGGGTATGGCTTTTGTGAAGAGCAACTGTTGCATGTAAATTGTGAAGAACTTTTGTGCAGATGCATGTGAGCCTAAGAGCTTAAATATTGACATAATAACTGTGAAAAATAACATAAACATATTTTTGTAGTATTTATAAAAGTGCATTCATATCTTCAGAGGTTTCAGGCTTCTTCACAGTTTTCCTGTGCTATGTTTTATGTATTTGAAGGACATCATAATATTTTTATAGGAAAAACATGTTTTGGTTAAAATCTTATTCAAAATGTCCTTTTGCCCTCCTGTATGTTTGTTTATTATAAGATTCTATTTCTTAGGAAAACACAAGGAAATCTATTTAGATGTTCCTGAAACTTGCAGTTTAATTTCAAGGCAGCTGAAAAGCAGGAGGAGGGTTTAGACTTGTGAAATAAAAAATAACTCAGCAAGCTAGTCTACAGTTGACCTTTGTTCATTATCACACGGCATTCTTATTGGATAAGATTCTGTAAAAATTTCTTCTTCATTTGCACTTTGAAAAATGACAGCTCTTCATTTGCTCAGAATTAGAAGAACTTACTGCTGTTTTGCTTATACATTTTGAAGTATGACGTGTAAAATTGATGCTGTTTTTACTAGCAGAACTTTGTTCTTAAAAATTTTGATAATTACAGTTGTTATGAGGTGTGTCATCATACCAGGTGTTTGAGATTTTTTAATCTCTGAAATGTACTTTACAGAATGCAGCCTTACCCACAAAACTCTGTGGGGCCAGTTGGGGTCCATGCAAGGGTGCTGAGGGAGCAGGCAGAAGTGCTCTCTAAGGCACTTCCCATCATGATTTTCCCAGCAATCCCAGAAAACCAAGGAGGTCCCAGTTGTCTGGACGTTAGCAAATGTGATGCCCATGCATGAGAAGGGCTGGAAGGAGGATTCAGGAAACGAGCAGCCTGTCAGCCTGACCTTGGTACCACAGAAGGTCACGGAGCAGATCATCCTGAGTGTGGCCATGCAGCACACACAGGTTAACCAGGGGATCAGGCCCAGCCAGCGGGGGTCTAGGAAAGGCAGGTCCTCCTTGAGCAGCCTCATCTCCTCCCATGGCAGGGTGACCTCTCTGTGCATGAGGAGCTGGCTGTGGCTGTGTCTGTCTGGGCTGCAGTAAAGCCTGTGAAGTGTCACTGTTCCCTCAGCATCCCCTGGAGAGCCCTGCTGCTCAGGGCTTGCACAGGGGCTCTCTTTGCCCAGTGAACAGGGCTGGGTGGCCGGGCCCAGGGCGTGGTGGGGATGGAATTACATCCACTGGGAGCCGCTGCTGGGGCTCCCAGAGCTCAGGGCTGGGGCCAGCCCTGTCCTGTGTCTTACTGATGATCTAGACAAGGGGATCGAGTGCACTCTCTGGGAGTCTGCAGACAGCCCCGAGCTGGGTGGGAATGTGGATCTGCTGGAGGGCAGGAAGGCTCTGCAGGGGGATCTGGACAGGCTGGATTGATGGGCTGATGGCAGGTTCAGTAAGGCAAAGCAGCAGGTCCTGCACTTGGGTCACAACCCCCTGCAGACTACAGGCTTGGGGAAGAGTGGCTGGAAGGTTGCCCAGTGGGAAAAGGGGGTTGTTGGTCAGCAGCTGGCTGAACATGAGCCAGTGTGTGCCCAGGTGGGCAAGAAGGGCAGTGGCATCCCAGCCTGTGGCCAGCAGGACCAGGGCAGTGACCGTCCCCTGAGACCATCCCCTGCTCAGCACTAGTGAGGCTGCGCCTTGAATCCTGTATTCAGTTTTGGGCTTCTCACTACCAGAAAGACACTGAGGTGACAGAAAAGATACTGTAGTCACCTCAAATTAGGAGAATGCAATATGTTCCATGAAATGCTTTTCCTACACACAGTGTAGCATCCATTTTTTCCGTCAGGGAATGACATTGGAGCACTTTGTGATGTAGCACAAGGTCTCAGCATGACTTTTACCATTGTTCCTCATTCAGCTTAACCTGTCAGTTAATAAATGCTGTAGCATTTTCTAAAAAACTGCACATGCTGGAATGTTCCGTTGGGTAAAGCATCTGGTGGGCCACACATTGACTCCTTGTAATCAAAGATGTTTTTATTTCATTGCATAAGAAATGCAACATTTAGCTGACACTGTAATTCTTTGAACTTTTGATTTGACAGCTTTGACCAGAAGCCGTATTGCAGAAACAGTAAGCTGTGATATGGTGAGGAATGTACTTCTGTTCCTACTGGACCACATGTGACATCCCACTTGCTGTCATGAATAGTTTCAGTTAACAGACATGCAATTCGTTTTTTTAGGGAGACAAAGTAAAATCCTGGAATTGCAGACACATGCAAGTGAAAACTGGGGGGCTTGGTTTTGTCCATTATTCAAGTTTAAAATCTGCTAGCGGAAGGTAGCAGGTGGGTGGTTCTTAAAACAGGTATTAAACCAGAGTGTAGTTAAGCTGCAGGACACTCTTGAAAAAGGTCTTGTAGGCTCTACAAACTCTATCTAGGTTTAGGGGGAGAGTGAATAATTGATGGAAAAAAGTTGTATTGAGAGAAATAATTTCTGTCTCTGGAATCCCTTGAACTGCAAATAGTTGGAGTCTAAGAAAGTATAGAGAAGTCTATGTATGCACCAGGCTCTTACAGACTTCACTGTATATTCATCTGTTTGAATACAATTCACAGACAGTGAACTGGCAAATGGGCTATTGGTCTGATGCAGCCAGTATCCATCTTCTTGGATTTACGTTTTAAAGAATGGTACCTCCAACATTAGTCATAAACCTGAAAGATAAGGTGGATGAAATCCCATAGATTTCAGTGATCAGCAGTAACTCTGCAGGCCTCATTGACATTTGCACTGCTTAACCTGCAGTGGCTGTACCTACACTGCAAGGGCCCTGCCCTTCCCAGACAGCCTGTGGTCCTGTTCCCTCAGTCACAATGTCACAGAACACAGATTTCTCTTTGACATCCCCTTTCTGAGAAAGCAGTCTAGGTGCCATGAGATATTATTTGCATTTATTATGAGGAGCTTCATAAAATACAGCCAGAGCTAAGTAGATGGAGAGTTTTCTCCCTTATTAACACTGTTTTTGGAATATTCTGTGGTCATTAAATAATGAAACCACAAGTATCTCTGAAGTATTACTATTTCTACATTATAGATGGGAAATGATCAGGAAAAATTTAAAAGAAAATTAAAGGGAAAATCATGTTACAGGAAGACTAGAGAACCCTTGTAATTCTTGAATTCTAATTGTGTGCTTATGCCCCTCTGCTAAGTGTTCTGTTTGTCCTAAATGCTCCATCCTATAATGTCTGATTGCTTCCCTGTCTGTGAATGCCTTCTGATGTCTTCTGATGACACTTTACTGAGGTGGGAGTGTTAGCAAGTTCTCTCTTCAGTCAGGATCTGAGGCAAAGGTTTACAAATGGTCATCCAAGAAGAAAGCGGGGAGCTGCACTAGAATACAAAGTTAAAATTGGTGCCCAGTTGCTGGATTGTCCTTTCTCAAGCTTTTTATCCCTTTGACTTCCATACAGCATCAATCTGAGCTGAAACTATGTTGTAACTGTCTATTTCTCTTCCCAAGGAGGAGCACACAGGCAGCAGTCCCTCCTGCAGAGTGGCTTTCTCTTCTGTTGTGCACCTTCCTTCATTTCAGTGATTACTGATGGCCAGGCTTGAAAGATTACAACCAATGCTGGATTTTTTTTTACTATAGCAGTTAGTGACTTTCAACCCAGTGCCATATTTTTTCTTATTTTCTAATATAGCAAAAATCTGTTTTCTCCCTTTTGTGTTTTTGCGTGTGTGGGCTTTTTAAAAAGCACACAGCTTTCCCTGTGAAAATTATCTTCTTATGTGAAAATCAAAAAAAGGTTCGGTCTTGAATTTTGGATAAGCATGTAGAATTCAGTAGCTCCTAAGTTCCAGTATTGTCTTTCTCATTATGTTCTCCAGCTACTCTGAAGAGTCCTCCTTGTGTTCTTCTGAATCCAGAATCCATAGCCCAACAATCTCAAGCCATCCCATCGGAAGGTCCTTCCCCTCTGCTAAGCATTAACAATATGCCAGTATCTTTATTCTGTGTGACTTTCCAGAGTGCCTTTTGCCCCATTTAGATTGAATTTTATCTTCTTTTAAAAAAAAATTAAATAGTTGCCTATTAATTGGGTCAGCTGGTTTCTTGTTACTGTATGAATGTAGTAGAAACCATGGAGGAAATGCAATTCTGTGTAACTCATTTCAATTACGCTCTGTTCCTCCTCACAGTGATTCTTGGGAGAGAATTAAGATGGTGAAGTGAGTGACAGAGGCAGATCAGTGTTTTTCTCCACATCCAGGGCCTGTTAGCTTGTGTGCAGGGAAGAGATTTCTGTGGTCTGTTCCTGCATTCCTGCAGGGTCTATTAAGGCCATTGCTGAAGGAGCAGAGGAACAGCTGGACAAGAGAACAAAGCAGGCAGTGGCACCCCTTGGAGGAAGGAAGGACCGAGCCCCAGGAAACAGCTGATAGAGCTAAACTCAGCTTGTTTTTTTTCCTCTGTTCAACAGTTCTTGTGCCATGGCAAACAAAGGATAGACATTCTGATTTGCTTTACTGTTTGGTTTGTTATATCAATTGGGTTTGTTTTGCAGAGATCTGTGGGAAAAGGTAGCAAGACCTAAATCCCTTTTCTCCCTATTTGCCGTTTCTGAGCTGCTGAAAGCTCCAGAGTTGTGTCTCTCCCTCGCCTGCACCTGCTGGAAGCGGGCACAGGGGCGGTGTTGGAGGGGCTGTCCCCTGTCGGGACAGCAGTCACAGGGTGCGTGAGCTGCTGCACTGCGGGCTGGTTCTGCCCGAGCTCTGCTGTGCCAAGTGCCCTTTGACTGCACTGGGATCTCAGTGCACTTAGTGCTTCTCAGGATCACGGCTTGAATTACTGAAAGATTATAATTATGTGACCTTTGAAAAATTTATGCAGGATCGCATTTCACAGAAGAAACATTTGTATACTTTCAGATGAGTCATTTCTACTGTGCCCTGTCAAATCACACTCAAAGCAATGATTCCACTCAACAGAACTTCCTTGCTAATGTAGCTAAGGGTAGCATTTGGTCATTACATTTTAGAGGATTACTGAAAAATTGTCTTTTGGGTTGTTCTCAAGATAGTGAAATTAAGGGAAAGTAGATCTGTGAACCCTTTTCAAAAGCAGGTCAGTTAAAAGTTAATTGACTGAACTTCAATGACTATTTTTATAATTCAAGCAACAATGCAAGTAAGGCATCCTGCTTATCAGAAAAGACAAAATTAGATGGAGAGCAAGCAAAACATAGCTAGTGCTGTACTGACTATGCTTCAAAAAGTTCTGTGCCTCTAAAATTGCATAAGACTTCTGTCTCTAGTAAAAAGCTGGAATAATATAACATTCTTTGTCTTCTTTGTGATGTTTTTATTTATTGTGGCCCATTATTGTTTCCAGGTCAGTGAAGGTGTAATATCATGTATCTGTGTCTCTGTAAGATAACTTGATTAGTTAACACGTGTTCAAATGGTAACTTGTGTTTGGTACCAAGAATTATACAGGAAAGAAGAGAATAATGTAATTGGTCTCAGTCAAAACCCAGTGTACATCCTAGTTGTGTAGAGTTGACAACAAAGGAATTAACTTTGAGTATTTTTTAAAATTTTCTCTGTTTCCATTAAAAGAGTGAAATTTATCCGTGTAAAGTAAGATCTAGTAAGAAAAAGTGGGTTTCAGTTATACAAGTTCTGAATTTACTTATAAATTGTACTAAATGAAAATATCTGCAAAATCATTCAAACCTAGTGATTTTTTGTATGATAGACTTATGAGTATCCCATACTTGAAGATATCTGTTCTGAGGCATGGTTAGATAATTCTAACTGAATTAAACATTCAATACCAGCCCATGGGAAATAGACACCTTAAAAAATAATGCATTTATCTTTTGTGGTAGCTTTTAATTTCTCTGCTTTCTGTTGTTTTGGGGTTTTTTTTCATTTTTGCACTAGAATATAGTTTACAATATACTTACTTACTCCACAGCTTGCCAAGAGTAATTTACATTAATTCACTTTTGCTTTGGGAATCAGTGGATGTGTTTTCCACCTAAAACATTGGTTTTTGCTGTTCACTGCTAGTGAGAGTTGTACAGTTTAAAAACTCCCTTCACAAAACTTCTGTTTTACATCCTTAGATAAACCTCTCCTGAGGTCACTGAGGTTGCCTTTCCTGTTGCCATAGATCTCTTTTCCTGGAAAGATGATCTGATTTTTACATCTTGTTCTCCACAATGATTAGTGTAGGGATGTTAGGTATTACCTTCCCTCTAATGCTGCCTACTCTCCAAAGATAGAACTAAATCTTCATGGGGAGGACCTGTGTTCTTCCAGGTGCTGAATAATTCCTTTTTTTGTGTTCTCTATTACAGGCTTTAGCATCTTTCTTCCCAAATGATTTTGCCAAAACTACATATATGGAGAAAGAGGTGGAAAAGACTAAAATTTAAGCTCTTTTCTTCCTTTCTTCAAATTCCTGTTTTGATAAAAATAGAGATTTATGTCTTTTTCCCCCTTACTGTTTTTCTTACCCATTAAAAATCCCTGTTCACTACTTGTGAAATATGTTTGCTTCTGCTACAAAATTGTTGTGTTTCTAGTGGGTTTTAAGTCTCAAATCTTATAAGATTAGATTTAGATTCCTGCTTCTTAGCCTGTTCCTTCATTGTGAATAGAAGGAAAGCTTCAGGGTTGGGAGAGATTTGTTTTTAGATTCACATTTGGATGAAATTCTATGAGAAGAACAGCTGTCATGAAATTCTGAATTGAAATGGTTTGGCATATGAGAGGAATGATATATTTCTAGACTTCCTCAGATGGAGTTGCATCAACTCAATAACGGCTCAAGATTTCAGTGCTCCTAATTCTGAGTGTTGAAGTTTAGTCCTTGTTTACATTTAAGCTCATCCAGAGCCTGTCGCTTCAGTCTGAAGGGAGGCTGGTTTTGGTCCATTCAGTTTTCTGTTAAGTTGTGTTTGTGCTTTTTGGTGTCTTTTTGGTTGTGATGATGGCCCTGCTTTCTCCGTTCTTGAGAAACACAAGCACCATGTCAAAGCGTGATGTTCCTCCAAATGCTGTGTCCTGCTGGAGTCTATGCTGAAAATGCCCATGGAAGAGACTGAAGTTACTTGGCAACCACTTCTTTGGAAAAAACAACTGTGGAAGAGAAAACGCAAGCGGAAGGAAAGAGGCAGTCAGAAAGGAGCTGCCTTGAGACACATCTGTGACAGCAAATTTCTAACTTTTTCATGTCAGATGTACCCAGGTTCTGTTTGATGATGCTAAGTTGCAGCAAAGTAATCTCTTATCAGAAAGGCCATATTGTGCTGCCAGAGCACATTTTGATGATAATGTGACTCAATAGTTCTTCAAGGCATTAGTGCCCCAGCTTCATCTCAGTAAAAATAAGAATGTTTATTGCTTCCCAGAAGGAGAAAAAAAATAAGAAAAAAAAATTCCAGAAACCTATTTAGAGCTGTGTTTACTAATCCACAGTGAACTCTGTGTGCAAGCTTTTGTATCAAAATTTCTCCACTGCTTTCAACCTCTCCTCTCCCTTCCAGGTTTTTCTGAGGCCAGATGGATCTGGGGTCTGTGGTCCATGTTTGAGCATTTGTCCCCTTCCCTGAACACAGCAGTAATCATACCTAAAAATGTAATACTGTCAGGATATATCTCAGTATTTTTAGTTAGAGAAACCCAGTGTAAGCAGTACAAGTTGCCTCTGGGATGATGTCAGCAGCTGCAGTGCCCATGCTGCTCCTCTGTACTTCTGTGGCTTTCAGAAGGGATGCAACTGTTCACTTTTAACCTTTCCTTTTGCTTTCAACCTGACTGATATTTTTGTTCTTCTCATCTCATTTCTGTTTTTCAGCCATATGGAGGATCTTGCTCTATGTCCCTAAAAGTAAAAAAAAATTACAAAAAGAGAAAATAAAATGGATTTTATTTTCTGTTTGTTATGCTAATGGTTTAATTGATGCTAAAATGTTCCCTCTTGCACACATTGTTTACAGTAGGAACATTATATGTCATAATGTGTAGTGACACAAGGTGAAGTTTATGGGGAGACCTGACTTGGAAGTACTGTGCCTAAATTTGCAAAAATCAGAGGGGTTATCCAACCCTATAAAATAAAACTCATCTGTTGAGCTGTGCTTTTCTATAAATACAAGTTGTCCAGATGAGCTTATCTTTACCTTTTTCTAACTGTTTTGCTTTGGAGTGAATCTCTGTCACTGATGTATTCTGATAGTAATAATGATTGTCTTGAGTGAGATTTTTCACAGACACAGTTTTTTATTTTAAATTGTTACACTGGTAATACATCAGTTCCAGCATGTAAAAAATATGTCAGAGGTTCAAGCAACTCTTGACATGGTTATCACTGTTAGCTGCATCTGGCAATACATAATACAGAACATGAGACACAGCAGTAAATGTGGGTTCAGCTGAGGAAATGCTGGTGCAATTGAAATCCCACATCCTCAGTCACGTACCAGTGCAGTAGAGAGGGCTGATCCCTTCCCTCCCCTCCCAGGTGAACCAGCTCCCTGGGGACAGAGGCAGCAGGAGCTATTTCAGACACTGCAGCCCGTTCCCCAGGGGGACAGTGGCAGGCCTGGGCTGGGAAGAAAGCAGGCAGATGCCCCTCTCAAAGAGTGGCCATTTCTTCTCTCAGTGAAGGGGCCATTCGTTCTGTAAATAGTATTTATTCAGGCATCTTTTTTTAGTTGGGAAGTATGAATTTGTTCCTTCACCCACATGTGTGTAATTTATGAATTATAATTTTCATAGGTTTACTTTCTTACAGTGGTTTTTAGGAGTTTTTCTTGGCCCTTGGTGGTAGAACATTTATCCAGAAACCAAGGGGGAGGTGGCTGAGAACTTCCCCATTGCAGCTCAGCTACTGGCTTGATGAGAATTTTTTCACTGGCAGCTGAGCCCTGTGTTGGACCAGTTATAACCATTGCACAGGAATGGTTTTGCCTGATTTTTGTATTTTTCAAAATCTTTTCAAATTGATTGCTGCTTGTGTTTACACAACAAAACAAGGATCTCTTCAATGAAAAAAAGAATGAAATTGGGGAAGAAAAGAGCTAGCCATGAATTTTAAAATAAATCACTTTAGTTAGAAATTGCACTGACATTTCACCTTTGAAAAGCATATTTAAGACAGTTTTTCTATGTGTCAAGATGTTTAAAGAGAGATATGATCCATGTGCTAAAAAAGTTATACCTCACAGTTTCTAGATTAAAAAAGAAAGGTCAGAGTTTCTAGATACAAAATATATCAGTAGAATTACTAATATTTTGGAAGAGTTATAGACTAGTTTGTTTAATGGTATGCATTTCACTGCTGACATTGTATAGTAACTCTGTCTGTGTGTTTGCACTAGGCTGGCACAAATGGTTACATGGCTCCGGAAATCCTGAAGGAAGAGGACTACAGCTACCCCGTGGACTGGTTTGCTATGGGGTGCTCTATTTATGAGATGGTTGCTGGGCGAACACCATTCAAGGATTTCAAAGAAAAGGTCAATAAGGATGAGGTTAGAAGAAGAACTCTGGAAGATGAGGTGAAATTTGAACATGCCAGCTTTACAGAGGAAGCAAAAGATATCTGCAGGCTGTTTTTGGCTAAGAAAAAAGAGGACCGTTTAGGAAGCAGGTATGCCTTCTCAATCTGAGTCCAAGGGAGATTAAAGCTGCAAACAATATAGTTATTGTACTTATTGCACAAAATGGCTTAGATCCTCACTTTCTACAGAGTAATGCAACTTCCCTTTCACTTCTAGGAAAAAAAGAGGTGGAAAGTTTTGAAGTTAATATGGAAATAAGGAATGATCACCTATCCTAAGAGGGAATGATCACCTATCCTAAGAGTGATCACCTATCCTCACTCGAGATGACTCATAGGAGTTGCCTTCTTGTTGCTTTCTGTGTTAGACTGCATATAGTTTTGGGAGAAAGCATCAAAAGGGTTTTTCTTACACGTTCTTTCCTAAAGGTAAAAGATATTGAAGTGGGTACCTGCATCCCTGCTAGTGCAGACTGAATGCAGAACATTAGGCTGTATCGCTTACTGGAATGATATGGGCAGGAATCCAAATCTGCAATGTGGATTCTTTTCCCTGCAGATATCTAATTTGCAAGGCTGCGTCATTGGCTTCTCACTGAAGGGATCATAACCCCTCTGCTTTGCTCAAGTGCCTTAAAAAAATGCTGTAAGTTCTGGTCATCCTGACTCATCCCAGGCAGAAAAACAATATTTGGCACAAATTCCTATAAAGCAAAACATTTCTGGGCACTTCAGAGATGGCTTTGGGTTGATGAAGACTGGTAGACAGGTCTGTGACTCAGCAGCTTCAAGGAACTGTTCAGTAGGAAGAGAATTGCAAAGCTAAACCTTGTAATGTTTAACCTATAATAACTCTGATCCCTCTGATATATGTGGGTGTGTATATAAATAATTTTGTGCATTTCTAATTAGATTGCAGATCTACATTTCCAGTATAGACAAACTAAAGAAATGTAATAAAAATGTAAAAAATTGATAGGAAACTGGTAATACCTGTCTTTAGAATATGCCGTAATTGAGTCATCTGTTAATACAAATACATGTATCTGGTGCTTTTCCAGTCTAAAGATGGAATAGACAAAGGATCTCATTAAAAATGCGTAGTCTTCTAAATTTATATTTCATAACAACGTGGAACAGTTTTTCAAAATGTTAGGCAAACATTTATCTGAAAGAATTAACTCTAATGAAAGATAATACATCATTAATATACATATTCTTAATATTCTGTTGTTAAATGAAGACAGATCTGCTGAATTTTCCCAGCAACTGTGTGAGGCAGCAGAAAAAAGTTACTTTCAGCAGCACACGGAGTATGTTTAATACAAAATCCATATGATTTTACTATGTTTTAAAAGCTTACTTTAAGTTCAACACAAAAACATTAAGAGCACTCAAACTTAAAGTCAGCATACTTTGCAGACATTTGGACTTAGAGCACTTTGTGAGGAAAACAAATTTCAGAGTAGGGGAAAATGAAATTTAGACACTGTCAGTGACTTGATTGAGTTCATTCAGCAAGTCTGAAACAACCAGCAACAGACGATTCACTTACTGTAACCAGATCGCCTTTTCCAGGGGAATAATTTACAGTCTTTCTGTCTGCTTATTGTTCCATAACTTCTCAGCAAAATGAGAAATGGACACAGAAAGGCTACTCCACATAGTATTTTTAATTTTCTGCTGTTTAAGTTATGCTTCCTCTGATGTGCCATAACTTAGAGAAGGCAAACAATAGGCTATATACCCTGAGCATGATACAGAATAAAAGCCTGCATGTACCTCTTAAACAGGGTGATACTATTCAGGACAGCTGTGTGTTATGTAAAGATTAGCACTGTAATTCTCCTAAGGACAACAAGAGCTTGGGTTATCCACAGCAGTGCCTGTTGCATAAGTTAAAGCTGCTCAAAGACAGCTTTATTTTGTACACCTGACCTTTTAAAACACTCCACTCATCCACTGAAGATGTGATTTCACTAGCGTACTCAGGAGAGATGCAATCCCTTTTCTCCACTCAGGCTTTTTGAGATTGATATCTCAAATCCCAAACTTGTAAAGTGATTTTTTTTTTAATGGAAGAGTACAAATTTGACAAACTTTGTATGAGTCATTTTCTCTTCCTATTTCAGTTACATAAAAATGCAGTTCACAGAGGATGGGCTCAAGTTCATCTCCAGGTAGTTGGAAGATGTCTCAGTTCCAGCAGATGGCATTCATGTAGCTTTACATTTTTAAACTTTTTATGGTTTCAGGAGGAGGAACACTGCAGCAATTCATTTTGAAGCCTCCACCAGCTTCTAGTGCTTTTTGGTTTATGTTACAGAAAGGAAAAGCAAAATAAAGGAAGATTTTTATGAGTGCATCTGCCCAGTCAGCACTGCTGGCTCACCAGTGTCCCAGGACACCACTTAGTTTGAACAGCAGCTGAAATGCATTTCAGGCTAACAGTGAATGTAAATAGATCATGTCAGGCTGCTCAAGTACTTGGTTGTCACTGGATAGGTAAGATAGGAGATGATTTTGCAAGGCTATGGATATGCAGAAGTCAAGATCCTTAATCTATACATTGCTAATTTTGTTCATATGGTACTTTGGGGTTGAAAACATAATATTTTTTATTGCCCAGCATGCCTGGATGGCAGCATCCATCATTCTTCAGGTTGTGGCATCCTGGTCATTCATGGGGTGGTACAGGCGGTAGTGGTTGATGGCTTGCTCAGAAGCACTGGGCAGCAGAGGTGCAAAGTGACAATTTTCTAGCAGGGTGCTGAAAAGAGCAGCTGGTGGTTTCATCTCTGCTGTGCCCAGGGAGCACCAAGGCAGGCCAGAAGCACAGCAGGGCAGCATGAGGAACAGGCAGTGGTGCCAAGCTGGACGAGCTGTTCTGCACGCATAGAAAGTAAGATTTAAAAAATAAAGATTTTTCTATAATCACACAAATCTAGTACTTTTATATGGTGCTTCTGCACATTTGCAAAGATAAGAAGACTTGCCAACAGTTTGCATTACATTTTATTCATAGAACATTGTCTAGAAATACATGAGGGCTTACACTTTGCTAAGTTTCATTTTGTATGGAGGTTGGAAAAGAAAAAAGCAATTGTTAGGAACTACCATTTCTGAGTCCAAAACACAGACAATTTTGGCTGTCCTATATTACTGTTTTAAAGAACAGTGAGTGCATCCATAAATACGTTAAACAAAGAATGCATAGGTGTGCAAAAGGCAGTGCTCCTCCTTTCTCTAGGATTCAGACTTGGCATGCCTTGGCACTGGAGGCACAGTTCAAAAGCTGTAGTCTTTGGTCATGCTTCAACAAGCACACAGTTGAAACTCAGATGATTTTTATCACCAGAAAATATCCTACAAGTCTCTCTCTAGGTCTACAGTGAAACAATTCACTAGTTCTTTTACAGCTGAAGTTCTCCCTGAGGTCTGCAGTTGTTTTTCATAAGATCTATTTAACTTAAGCATTTACAATGATGTAGTCCTTTCTGGTTTTTATTCTTGGGTTTTAACTATATTAATAAAGGATTATGTTTGTGACAGTGGCACACATACTTGTGGTAATGTCGTAATCTGGGAATCACTCACCTAAAAAAATCTTTATTAATTTCTAAGAGTAGTTACTTTGAATGAACAGTCACTGCAAGTGGGAGTGTTTGTTTGAGTGACATAACTGAGTTTAAGCATGTAAATGTGCAGATGCTTTGAATTAAGATAAAACAAGAATTGTCATTTGTCAATAGCTTCCTATTCAGACTGTTATTGCTCAGAAATTAACTCCATATATGTCATGGTAGAGTTTAATTCATATTCTTACCCTATAGTACAGATACTCCCATAGATAAAGAGCCAATCACTGAATTTCCCTTGTGGGACAGTAAATCCAACACTGCCCCTCCCCTCCCTGCTGCAGGTTCAGTTCTGGTGGAAGTGTAGCTTTGGGTGGGGTATCCCAGCTGCAGCACTGCAGCTCCTGCATGGCGCCTTGCCTGGGTTGATTTACCCTGGGAGGTGCAGGCACGAGGAATGGGATCAGAATGTTTTCAGCTTCTCAGCCTATGTTGTAAAATGCAGTGTTCCTGGGTAAGGAATAAAGGAATTGTGTGGCATTTTATATATATATATATAAAATAGTGTCATGTCCAAAACACAAACACCCCTGTATCTCTGTGACAGCTAAACACACTGATGAACAAACTTTTGCTTTCTTGCAGGAATGAAGATGATGACCCAAGGAAACACAGCTTCTTCAAAACGATAAATTTCCACAGGTTAGAGGCAAACCTTATTGACCCTCCATTTGTGCCAGATCCATCAGTTGTCTATGCCAAAGATGTTGCAGACATTGCTGACTTCTCTGAAGTACGAGGAATTGAGTTTGATGACAAAGACAAGAAGTTCTTCAAAAAGTTTGCGACAGGTGCTGTCCCTATACCCTGGCAGGAAGAAATCATTGAAACGGGACTGTTTGATGAACTGAATGATCCCAACAGAGTCGTTTCTGGAGGTTATGCAAACGGAGGGGAAGCTAAGTCAGGAGTTTGTTTGTTGTTGTAATTATATCATTACCAAAAAGAGTAGAAACCACCTCAGAACATTCCATATTCTGACTGTTTCAGAAACTCAGTACACCTGTTTGAGAAAGCCAGCCAGTGTAATGTGACATTGACAGGCTATGTAGAACCACCAGCTGAATAGACTGTGTTATTTTCCTTTTCTCTAAGAAAGGATATATTTTTGTGTTATTTAAGATGTATCAAATGAAGAACCATATTTCTCCAAGAAGCTTAGAATAGAAATTCTGAAATACAAATAAGCAATGACAGAGTGAAGAGGCAACAGCTTCTGAAAATGACTGATTACCGTTTTGAATACAATGATTCATTGGTTTTCTTTCTTTTTTCTTGTTATTTCTACTAAAATTTCCTCTTTGTTTTACAGTTTTCAGGAAGGATGTTTTAATTTTCAAGTAATCACAGACAGTGGAGCTCATATACCCTGTCAAACTTGGAATCTCTCTGGTTAGCCAGTCTGTCTGTTAAATTCTGTTAGTTTTTGGGTGGTTTATTGTAATATGTTCGAATTGTCATAAGATATAAAGAAAGCTCTACATATCAGCTGGAAATAAAAACAACAGGATGAAACTCTGCAAAAGTGACTTTAATGGAGTGAAGATAAGATTTCACCAATTTAATGGAATAAAGAATTCATTTATTATCATTGAGTGTAACCTTATAAGTAAAAATACTATATACAAAGAAAATGTATTTCTAAGTAAATACACATTCTTTTTGGTAATTTTAAACTTATATCAGATTTTCTGATAATTTTTCTGTATTTTGGTGATAAATTAAGCTACAGATAGACCAAAGCAATTTGTAATTGACTTTTTACAAGACATTTATTTCAGTGTAATATAGATTTTAATTCAAGTTGCAAAATGCATTATACTATTAAGTGATGTAATGGTGAAAAGGTTATGTATGCAAGTTGAAACTATCTTCAAATGTTTATTGATTCTCATGCAAATTTTGAAGTGTTTTTATTTTTCAATTTTATGGCAACCCAAATTGACTTACTTGGGAATATTGCTATGAATACTGGTGAAGTGTATTACTCATGAGATGCCTCCTGCTGATTTTCTGTGCTATGAAAATAGGCAGTTGTTCTTTGCACTTTTAAAACTGATCCTGCACGTGCTGGTCACTGTCATCTATCCAGCCATAATTCCATTGACTAAAGTGGAAGCGGAAACTACTTCATTCCTTGGAGTCCTGGAGGCTGCAAATGCCCCATTTTCTGTTTTTTATACAGCAAACCTCCTCCTGAACTCAAGGACTTCTTTTAACTGGACACTAGGATTGTCTCATACGTCTGTTTTAGAGGAGGAAAACCTGTAGATACAATGTCCTCTGTATTCATGTCTGTCATGTGCAGCACAGAGCATTGGTATTTATTTGTAACCTAATAGTGCATCCCAAACTCTTCAGTTTTAAACACTGTAAGTGTTTTAGTCACAGCTAAGTAATACATTGGTAATACTTTGTGTTTTTCTGAGTAGGAAAAGAATTGCTCATTTTTCCTTTTAAATTTGCTTTTCCGGTGTTTTATATAATTAATATTCAAGTGAAAAATCAAGAATGGTGTTACTTAGGATTAGTGGGTAATTCTGTTCATGAATTATGAGCATAAAATTGTCTGCCTTTTGAATGGAGACTTTCTGTCAAATAATTTAAAGCAATATAAGCTGAATTCTGACTTGGTCTTTTAATTGAGAAGGATGATCCTGAAAGATGGTGAAAAGCAGAGGGAGTTGAGAGAAGAGTGACGTTGTCCTGGCATAGATTTGCAAGAGTGCTTCCACTATTGACATCCATTGACTTTATTTCCCATTGCTCCCACCTGCAGAAAGCCCTCACAGTGGCAGTAAATACATTAGGCCAGTATATTTAAGAAACCAAGACAGAAAACTTTATTATTGTATGCATTTTAAAAAACTCACAAAAGCAACCCAAAACCCACAGCCACCACTTCATTACAGCTAGGAGAGACCTGTTACTGCTGGTGGCATAAAACTTCTGTCCTGAATTGATATACCTTGAGTCCATAGAAACACTGTTTCAAAAATCCTTCAGAACCATAAAGCAGCACTCTGAAATGGCTATAGGTTTTCCAGTGCATAACTGAGTTTTAAGTTGCCATTTGGAAAGAGGTTATGTATAGACAGAACCAGAATTTAATGTCTTGTTAGAATCAGATATCCCCAGTGATATTGGGTGCTGCAAGGCTGCATAATTCAAAATGTGTTGCAATACTGAGATCTGTGAATTTGGGACACCGTGTGTGCACAACATTGGGTTATTTAGTTTTCAGAACTGTTGTGGTGTCACTAATCCCAGCAGGATGTGCATCAGTGAGATCCATAATGTTAAGTGTTTCATGAATCATTCAGAGTAACACATCAGAAGTCTGATAATGCACAGTTTGGCACGGTGTGTGACAGTAAGAGCATGTTATTTGGAAATACTAATTTTAATTTTCTAAAAGTCTCTTTTCACAACATGGACAACTTCTATTTCCACCATGGAGAGGAAGAAGGACAAAGATTATTCCTGTGTTCCTGTTAGCACTTTCAGTGAGTCTTTTAAAAATTATTTTCCAATTTTTTTAAGGAATCTGTGAAATACTTGGTTCTTTTCTTCTTCCTGCCACTGCAAAGTTCCTTGTTAAACTTTCAGGAGCAAAGTTATTTTAACAACTTGCTTCACCTTAACAAAAAGCCAGCAATCCCAAAAGATTTACATGTTCAATGAATTGGGTTACTGCAACCAAAGATGCTACTCATGTGAGAATAATGAAATGTATATGCAAGTGTTGCAAGAGCAGGGCCCAAGTCCAAAATATTGACCAAGTTACTGGATGTTTATGATAGAAAATGAGGGATGACTTTGGGAGAGGAAAATAACCATGTGATTGTGGATTACTTGAGTTGTTGTGGCAAAAGAAAATTATGTAATTTGAAACTGCAATTTTTTTCTTCTAGCTGTCTCCCTTTTCACTGCTTTGCCAATGTTGTGGTGTCTCACTTGGCTGCCTCATTTTCCAGCAGATAAGATGCATTTGAGTGCTAATATAATCTTAAAAACTAAATTGTCAGCTCTCTAGCATTAAATGCCATCTGTGACAGGTTACAGGGTGCCCTGGCCATTCTGCAGGTGTTGTACTAACACTGCTGTCTTTCTTGCCCTGTTTTACTCAGTCCAGCTGTTGGAACTGTTTGGTTATTTTAACAGTAGCAGGTTAAAATGTGAGATTTGTAGCAGCTTCATGGGTTCTTACAGGAACATCATTTAAAGTTCGACAACACTCCTGCTGGTTCTGAGAAGGTAGAAGAGAAAGACTTTTCCCTTTATCTCAAGTCCAGATCTTCTTTGGTGCTACCTCTGTTCCTCCCCTCATTTCACTGAGCACAGAGACAAAATGATGTTTGGTATTGATATTAACCTAATGAAATCATTGTGCACAGAGATCATTTCTCAGTGGTGCTGAGTACCTTCAGTTGTTTCATGGCAAAGCCTCATTTAGTCAATAAATACCTTGTGTTGCAGCAAGTAGTTCACTTTTCTATTCCAGTATGAAATAGATTTAATTCTAGGAGCCTGTGTGCAAATTCCTGGCTATTAGTGGCATCTTTATTGGGGAAGACAACTTCACATTAAGCTAATAGCATCATAACAAATATAATATTTGAGACAGTAATTTCTTCGACCATAAACAAATGCCAATACAGAAGTAAGATGAGATCTGCATTTAGAGCAGATGCCTGAAATTGTACAGTTGTAGTTATAAAGTGATGCATGGTTTTATGTACTTTTTATATCAGCACTTTTTTTAGACATAAAATGCTTATGATACTGTATTTAATAAATTGTCACTTTTACAGCTTTTAATGATATATCTGTAATATTTTTCTGATCTGAATATCCACATCTATGATGAGGATAAGTAAGTATGCTCTTACTTATCTTATTTACCTTAAAAAGTATAAATTGCTTATTTGATGTTATGACAATCATTTTTATCTTTTTATCATTAGTTTTTTAATACCAAAACATTTAATCTCTTTATGCTGTAATGAATTGTAGAAAAGTATTTTTATGATATCCAGTGTTTTTTCTCCACAATAGGATTTTAATTAAGATCTTAGCAACTATGGCTCTTAGCACCATAGAATCACTGAAAATCCGAACAGTTGTGGGACTTCCGCTAAAATCAAAGCGTACATTTCTCCTGAGTGACAAACACAACCATTTTGAAATCTACAGCTGGAAGAAGGTATTGATGCTTTACTGTTTGGGACCTGACACGTGTGATGTTTGGGTAAAGGTCCTCTGTGATCAGAGCAGCTCAGGGAGTGCGTGTGGAACTTTGTGTCACAACAGCCTCGGGGAGCTGCCCGGGCACAGTGAGGAGTGCAAGGACAGGAACTGCAAACCAGCTCAGTTCAGCACAGGACATTTTAGGATTCAGCACTGCTGCATTACAGCAAGTAACATTCAATTGAGTATTTCATTTAAAAAAAATAGACCAAAATATTAATGTTTCTTAGGAAATCATTGCTTGGTATTTCTCTTGAGTTTCATTTAACTGTCTGAACCTGAGTATAAAATTCTTACAGTTAGCACTCTTCCTTTTGGAGTGGAAATCTTTTTGGCATCTCTTGCCTGGAAAAGTGTAAGAGTAAGAACACAGAGGGTGTCACTGTGTCTCTTGGAATGCAAGTACCTTTGTCCATGGGAAAACATGCCTGGTGATGTCTATAGGTAGCACCCTTCTCCTGAGTTCCTTTCCTTTTATATGGCATAGCAGATGGTCCTTATATTTACCCCATTGTGTACCCTCTTCTGTCACTTCCAGAAAATTGGCACAATTCTGAATGAAGCCATTTCAGTTTTCAGGGAAACTTCGGTATCTTGGACAGGCTAAAGGTGCCATAAACAATAGCTGTCAACACCATTTAGCATTGACCCTAAGTGGTGAAAGGCTTTTGTGGGGAAAAACATGGGAAAAAACTCCCATGAGTCTCTTTGAAAGGGCTTCTGGATATGTTAAGTCTATTCCTTTCCTTTTGACAATTTTGGGGCAGCTGCAGTGGTTAATTCCTCCCTTTCCTGTTGACCAAGCTCAAGCACAATCTGGTTTAGTAGGTCTTTTATCCTGTTTATGCTCTTTATCCATGCTTTTCAATGTCTGACCTTTGTTAGTTGGCCAGTTCTTCCAAGTGTTTTGTTTTCTGGTTAATGTACACCGATATGGTGCTATTACAGTGTTTGGTAGAATGACTTACAAAGAAAGAAAATTTTAATTTTTCTTCTGTACACAGGCATTACTTGAAGTTAAACATAACTAATGAATTCTGACATGTGTTTTATCAGTTGTGCTTTACCAAACTTACATGTTGGCCTGTACAATTCATTGAAGTTGTTCTGACAGTTACATTTTACAGAGTGGAAAGATACAGCCAGGCTGAATGACACACTGTGTACATGTCCTTATGATGGGAGTTCCTCATGATGAATGTTTCCGTGATTCATGTTTTTATAAAGAATGCCAAAGGGATGACTACGGATATATCGCTTGTCATAACTTGTAGTTCAGTTAACAATAGTGAAGTAACTGTTTAAAAAAACAGCTATTGTACAGGAATGTTCAGTTATGTTTGCTTTGCGAGACTTCAAGCAAGCATGACATGGGATGTGCTAGACATGTCTCATGACTTTGAACCGCTGGGGTAAAAGGGCTACTGCAAGTAAGAGCAGACTTGTTAATTGCTCCTCTCTGCAAACATTCCTGCAGCAATACATTCTGTTCCCACTGCACACCTTTTGGACAGGGTGGAAGCCTTTTAACTTCACTGCTGCTCTGCAGAGCTCAGTGCTCAGTCTGTGCAAATACATCGATGGAACTGCAAAGAGGGAAATGGGTCCCATCTCTTGGACTTCTCAGAGGACAGAGCAGAGCACAGCACTGGTGATGTGAGGGCTTGAGCCTGCTGCTGGCATTGCCAGCATGGAAGGCAGAAGTGGCTTTGGGAGTGTGAAAGTGGGCAGAAGGAAGTCGGGTTTCATAATGCATGGAGTCAGTTCAGTCCCACTGTTAGGAATGGCTCCTCTAGATTCAGTGACAGCAGAGCTATTTCTTGATAGAAATGGATGATTGGAGTGGAACCAACGAGGGAGTCTGCAACAGGTCCAAATAGGAAGGCTGTAAAGTGTTCCTGTTTGTTCATTTCCTTGTAGGAAGGCATTAAATTAATAGTAAAAAGTATGGATAATTCTTATTATTATCAGTAATAATAACACCATGATCATAAAGAAGAATTAGGAATTATCAATTTAGCCTATTACTCTGCAGCAACTGGAAAGAGGCCTGTTTTACAAACAAGGTAAAAGAATTCTGCTTCTATTTCTAAACATCATACCTTAACAAATACCATGAACAATGTCTTGTTCATGACAACAGGATGTCATGAACAAGAGGAGGAAACTCTGGTGAACTTGTACAGGACGAGTTGACAGAAGAGTAATCTTAAATATGGCATCTGGCTTGCAAATCTGTTGTATTCTATGCTAATTATGCAATAACTATGAATCTGATTTGACAACAACCATTAGGCAAAGTTTTTTCTGAAGAATGGAGAAATTTTTCCTTTCTGTTCTTTACAAGGTTTTGTCCCTTCCTCCAGGCTAACTTCTATCCTATTCCCTACTAGGACGTGATACATTAATGCAGTTTTGCAAAAAAATGAGAAGCTCTTTTGACCCCAAATCTGTGACAAAGTTGGTAAAAACAGAGCTACCTTGAGATGGTACTGACACATCACTAATTACCTGGTGTCCAAAAAGATGAGAAATAGGAAATTAACATCTATTGAAAATTAGTCTGTAAATATTTAAGGACTATTTTCTTAAGCAAAAAGGAGATATTTTAGCTCACATCAGTTCCTTAGTGCAACTCTTGTCCATGTCTGTAAATAAACTGTATCACAGTTGCAAGCTATTTCAATCAGCACCCACATAGAAATATTCATCCTAATATTAAGTAAGGTTTGAAAAGACCAATTTAAATATCTTGCTGCATAGAGTGAAGGCAAATACTTATTTCTGTATATTTGATTAAGACAGCTAAGCAGTGCTGCTGGTAGGTGTACACGTATGTAAACTTCTGGTTTCCCACGCTAACTTAGTGAAAGTGAGAAATTGTAATGCCAAAATCTGGAATCTATCATCTAAACTAATCTGGAATTTATCACCTAAACTAATTAGCTGCCAGAGCACAATTGCATAAAAATTTTCAAGTTTAAGGTATTGCATTAAAAGGGGTGATTAAAAAGCCTCTCTGAGAGGCTGTGAAAGGTGCAATGGTTCTACAGTTATGCATTTATTGATACTCACATCTGGTTTTATTTAATAAATAGTAAAAGCAGCAACATTGTCAGTGCTGTTTGAAGAAATGTGGGAAAATGTGTTCTGTAGCTGTATTGCTCAACTGCACCTTTTCATCAAATACAGAGGAAAAATTCAGGTTATTTGCTCTTCCTAAATTGTAAGGATACTTTGTATGCTGCTTAAAATAATCTGATAATGATATATTGTCTGATATGACCTAAGAATTTTCATGCTTTCATTTTAGTGTAAGACATCCCAAAATGAGAGTTCTACTCTTAAATCAAGAAATAAGATAAATCAAGATAAATGTTTGGATACTGGTTATCCTAAATTCTACCCCCAGGTGATTTTTCTCATTTCTGCAGTTCACATTGTTGGTTCTCTCCTCATCTTTCTGTGTCAATATTAAATCAAGATGTTACATTCTTTTTGATGTGAATGGGTGACAGATCCTGGATGAAAAGTCCTATAATTCAGTAATTCATAGCCCTAATCCAGGATCTACTGCCCATGAGAACCAAAATTGAGTATGTACTCTTATATTTGGTCTTTCCAAAGGCTCTTAGGGTACTTCAGTTCCAGGAAGAGAAAGGAATAAAGAAATGGATAATCTCTTCAGAATTTTCCATATGCTTTGTTCAAAGAATGGCAGATCAAGTGTTTTAAACAAAGAAAGGAAGGAAACTTTGATTTCTTGCCCAGAGATTGAAACCTCCTGATCTTTTGCCAAGCTAGTTTATTTTGCTGCCAACAGTTTCCTCACCTTAAACAGCTCCTTTGCATCTGTAAAGCTAACAGCAATGAAGGAAACGTGCTCTGCTGGGTGGCAACACTAAGAATCTGTCCTAGTTTATGTAGGGACAAATTCACTTTCAAATTTTGATTTGTACCTGAAAACACAATTCTTAGCAGGAGTCACCTCAGATGATTCCTAAACAAACTTTACTTTTTTTCTCTAAGTGCATCAAAGTTACTGGCTTTGTGAATGTTGATCTCTTATTGAACAAGAATTACTGAACAGCTTTTGCTATTGAATAAAATATGACCCTGATTTTCAGGATTCCATATCTTCTGTCTTTTAAAAAAATGTTGAGATTTACTGAATTTAAGAAACTGAACTCCTTTGAAGCCAATGCATCAGTTCTGAAACTCGGACTCCTTTAAAATGGGTGAGTTTGTTATTGCAGTTACACATATCCTCAGTGGTTGTACTCATGATTGTGATAGTGCACTCTCTAAGCAGATATGCAGCACAAGTTCTTAAATATTTCACTGTTCTTTTTTAGTGAGAAGAACAAGACAATGAAGATGATTGGTATAGTCTGAAGTCAAAGGCTGGCCATGGGTAACATATGACCAAGTTTTTCGTTTTATTATGCTAATAACCCAAGACCAGATATGTGTGATGGAATTATCTTCTGTGTAGTAATAGAGTATAAATCTTGCATGCCCCTTCAGCATGTTGTCCCAATCATATTTATGCAGGGCTAATTAATTGAGGACTTAATCATCTACAGGTATCTATTTAGTCTTTAGCTGAGAGTAAAACAGAGGGAAGGCCTTTAATTGGAGAACTGTAAATTATAACAGTAATGAAAATTACTAATTTTGAGGAGAGAAAGTTGTAATTTCTGAGCTGTATTAACAGACACATTCCAGTCTTTGGATGGACACAGGGATAATTTGTTATTCTGAGATGTACGGAGTGGTCAGTGTTCCAGACTGTAAAGGATTGTTCTGAAATGGCCATCATATTGGCATTATCTGAAAAGCAGACATTTTGAAATCAGTTTAAGACAGGATATGCAGGACCTTAAATCTTCACTTTAATCAGGAGTGGCAGTAAATGCATGAATTGTGTTCTGTTCCTGCAATCTTCCGGTAAGGAGAAAAATAGACTCGTTCTGTAAAAGGTATTCTTTTAAACAAACAATGCCTTTTTTTTTTTTTTAACAATAGCAAGAGAGCAAATGCTGCCTGAAACTTTCTTTTCCCCTTGGACATACTTTCTAATTTATAGTAAATCAAGTGAACAACCCTCTATTAATTTGTTTTTTCCTTCATACAGCTAGCAGACTGCAATTAATGCTTCTACCAGCAGAACTGATAAATAAGAAAATGAAGAAATGTTTCAGACTTTAACACACATCTCTGGGTCACCTACATGATATGAAAATATTTGTATTATTTAGAAGAAATTTATTTCTTTATTAACAGTGAGAACTCTTCCAAAGCCTACAACCAGCAGGCAAAGACCAGGGCATCTAAAGTAATTGTACCAACTGCAATGAACTTTTGTGTATCCATCTCCAGAGGGATGGTTTACCTACCAACTCCTCAGTTGCTCAACTTACTATTTATAGATTACTGCACAGTCATTTGTATAGTTTTCTGTTTCTAGTGACAACACAAATGGTTTTGTCAATGTAAAGGGCTTTTATTTCACTGGAGAAGCAAAGCAGTGGGGAGGGAGACAAAGGGAGAGCCAAGGAGAACAGCTTGGAGCACAATATTTGTGCTCAGACAAACTCAGTTTAAAAATACTTGTTTTTTATAAGAGTCTCTGTGGTCACAGATGCTTATCTGTGTAATACTAAATGACACCCTAAGGATTTTTTTGGCTATTCTGTGCTTCAAGTTCAGACAGCAGCATTTTTATTTACTTTATGCTTTATATTAGCTGTTTTTAGAATATGGAAAAGTCTTAGAGAAAGGAAGAAAAAAAATCTTTAACTATATGGTAGGACACACCCTTATGAAAGAACATTGTCCTTCTTTTCTGACTTGAGCAACAGCCATGAGTTCTAATAAAAGAATACTTCATATTTCAAAAGGATTTATTCTGAAATTAGTAGTTGAAAAGCACAAGTACTGTACTGAACCCGACACTACTTGACTCAAGCTGAACACAAACTTAGAAAGGTACCATGAAAGAAGGGATTTTTTATTTAATAGTAATCTTAATCAGATAATTATCTCTACAAACTGATTTATTATGTATTACCTGACCCAAAAGAAGTAAAAACTCTTATGTCTAGGAAACAGCAGAATATGTATCTCACAGGGTAAAGGCTCAGAACCAGCCCTGGAAATCTCTCTAAATGCACACAACATCTCTGCATAAGCCAGAAGCAAAGCAAAAGCTAGTAAAAGAAATACAACCTTTATCTCATCATTAACTTGTTATTTTCCCCCTGCACATCAATCACAGATTAAGAAGTCTGTCCCAAAAGTAATTAAAATGGAAAGACAACTATGATAAAAGTATAATACTTACACCTTTTTATTTTAATGCAATGCAGAAAATTAAAATTAAATGATGATTTTTGCATAGAGTTACAAGGTTTTTAAAAGTTAATGGCTGAGGATTGCAAATAAAGGTTTGTGTCTTTCTGCTATGGAAATGGCACTAATGGCAAAACCTGAATGCCCAGTGGCTTCCCCCCAATCTAAGATTTCTTAGGTCTGTGTTCAAGAACATTGTTTAGCAAGAATTGCTGACAATTCCTTATGCTGCATAAACAATTCCTTCTCCCACATAAATACAGAGTTTCCAGTTAGTGGCTTAGTTGTCTCCCAGTTTACTTAGATATGTACATGCAAATAAGATGAACTAGGTTTATATCTTGGTAGTATGAATCCTTAATGATTAAATAAAGAGACCTAATTTAAAACCAAGTTTTGAAATTGGGTCTACTTCTAAGAATACTTTAAAATACAGAACACATACCTACAAGACACATAACTTACCTACCTGGACTCCACTGTGGGTGCTGACAATGATTTAGGATCTAACAAAAAAACCTGTTCTGAGATGACTTGATAATTACCAAGGAGGAAGGGACAGCTAAAATTGTATTTCATGGTCAGATTTAAGGTAGATGTTTAGTATTTCCTGGTGTAGTATTTTTTCGAACACTTTTTGGGGCAAAATATAATGGATTTGAGTATGCATTCATTGCCTATGATCTACACAAATGACTATTTTCTCTGCAGTCACTTCAATGTTTTGAATGTGATTAACTCTATATTATTCTGTTATAGTTACACAGGGAAGTCATGCCTCTCAAATATTGGTTAATAACCTTTAATAAGCTTGCTAATGACCTTTTCTATGTGCCAAATTAGAGTAGTCCATCTTGACATGGACTGTCAGCAGCTGTCCTGCACAGCAGCCTTAGCACTACAGCTGTGTTCAGTGCAGTGGCCAGCTGTGCTCTGTTTAAATGCTGACAGCACTGCTCTTCCTAGCACTTAGGAAATACAGTTCCTTCAGCTATTTCATAAATTATCTTCTACACCTGGAAGCTGCACTGTGATTTCTGCCAGAAATCACAACCAGGTTTGCTCTTTCAGATGGCTGTAAGTACTTTTTTTTTTCTGATATGGAATTACTTTTTAAAAATCCATTTCTATGGCCCCAGAGTTGTTAACAAATAGATCTCAGGTATAGTCAATATGTCCTTGTCTGAGCATTAGAATGTGTACTATATTTGTACAAATCTATGCAGATGGGCTTTTATTATAAATGATCTTCTCTTTCTCATGTTAGCAAACAATTTCGCAAATAAATAAAAAATGAAGATTGATGGTTTTAGAACAAAGTGCCCATTACAATTACAGGAGCAGAGAACTGCAATAACAAGGATGTAGAGAATTTCAGTCTATTTTTTAATACTCAGGGTTTGTTTGTAGTTTAAGATTTTATTTTCTCATAGGCTCTGTGATTATAACAGACCACATTTTGACAGAGTTTTCTTTAGATTTTTCAGTGAACTAGATCCTGCTCCTCCAGCTCAAACACTTCCATTCACATATGGCAAGTATCTCTCCCAGCATGGGAGAAGATACAGCAGCTTTGCTTATTATGTGAGCACTCAAGTGTGGATTTTTGTTGGTTTTGTCTGCAGTATGAATCTGAAGAAAAACTTTCCCAAGCTACCATGTTTTAAAAATTTATATTTTCCCATCCTCTTGTAGTAACCACTGTTGCCCTTAAAGTAGAGAGAGATAAGTTAAATGTTCTGTTTAAGTATAGTTTCCTTCCTTTCAAAGGATTGCATCTGGCAAGTGGAGGTAGAATAAACATTTTTAGATTGTATTATGATTAGGAAGCAATGTAAAGGGAGGCCAGTTGTACGTGCTTGTTCAAATGTGAGAGAAATTGGAAAATACATATAAAAATAATTAAAAGCCTTTATTGGTGGCCCTGTTGGGAAAATCCACTAGCATTTACTGGGAATGAAATCTGCAGGAGCCTGCAGAATCAAGAAGAAATTGGTACACAGATCCTATGTAGCTACAATTATTTTATATTATTCCTATAATACTTTCTTATAAAATTACGTTATAGACTACAGTGTATCTACTGCTTTTTCACAACCGCAGATAGTTAAAAATCAACAAAAATCAATTGCTAAGAGATTATAATTTTGTTTAAGGTGATTTGAAAATTTGCTGTAAGGGTAGTACAGTCTTACTAAAAATGCTGTAAAAAAAGTCAGATCAAAAATAGACTAATGGTGGAATTCCCACACATTCAGACTAGAAAGAAAATGCTGACTTTCATTTTTCATTTTCAAAAGTTCTTTTTTTTTCCAACTTACTTGTCAAAAATCGTATAAATAAACACATTAACTGCCTAGCATAAAAAGGGGATATTATCTCAATTTCTAAGCCTTGTGACTTTGTGTGGGCGTTCCACAATTGTACTTACTATAGGGATACTCCCTACGAGTGAATTTATCAGGAACAGATGGATGTAGGATCATGGAAAAAATGCTAAGCATCTGCAGTATCATTTGTGGTTAATGAGAGAGGAAGGTGGTTGGCTTTTTAACAAATCTAGCTCTCACTGAGGGGCAGACATACTCACAAGGACTCAGTAAATAACCCCAGATAAAAATATCAGTCAGGAGCTGTCCTGTGTAGCAGCTGGTTCAATATTTTTATAACTTCAGTTTGATGCCACCATCACTAAGGTGTATATCTGTAACACACACTCTTTGGATTAGGAAGTAAAATGGAACATTCCCAAAGCAAGCAGATTACAATACATTTCAGCAGTTAAAGAGGAAGTACAATGCAATGGTTTATATAATACTGTGAACTTTCTGCTAAACAGCACATAAAAGCTGGCTTGCTATATTGTTTTTCACTAATGTATGCTCAGAAGGACTAATAATAGGCCTTATGAGTCACAAGCATTCATTAAGTAAGCCACCAGAGTTTAACAAACATAACAGTTGAGCTCTAGTCTGTTTGAAGTGAACAAGTAAATTAATATGTTTTAAGTAATAGTGACTCTTTTAAAAACACTATAATTATACGCTTCTAAATATTTAAGATTCTTTATCCTATGCAAAACCATCATGTTAATTACTGGATTAGCAAGAATATCTTTCAAGACCAAATTTGAACCCATCATCTAGGTTTTGAAACACATTTGGAATGCTTGACTCCCTCACAATGGTCCCAAGGGGAAATGTGTTACTTTCACTCGTGTCTGGTTACTGGGGAAGGCACAGTTCAGGCACAGGGTTTGGTTTGCAGGGAAAAGCTGCTTTTTACTTTACTTATCCCACTGGCTTGATTCGGGTGCAATTAAATGATTTGTTCAAGATCACTAAGGGATTCAGTGACTTGATTGGGGGAAGAAAGCTGGGCTGGGAAAACTGAAAATACCAGTTCCCATCGTGGGACAATTTCTCAGCACCATTTAAGTGATTAGAGGGGCAACCTATTGTATTTCAGAGTCATCTGCCCAAACTGCTGCATTGTATAGATGAAATGTTCATCGGTAGGGAAATGCAGATACAGAAAGAAAACTGAAAGAAACAGATGAACACTTCCATGTGACAGATATCTTAACAGACATACCAGATAAAAAACAGAAAAATTTAAATCAAATTTTGTCTGCCGAAGATTTTTGGTTTTTTAGGTATGCCTTTTAGAGGAAAGGTTTATAATGAGTCTTTCTTGCTTGTCTTTAGCCATGCGTGAGTCAACCTTTAAAAACTGTATTTTGAATACAGCTTACAGGTGTTCAAAGTTCCTTTGTTTTCTTTTGTTTTGTTGTTGTTTAATCTTTTTTTTCCTGTTTTTTAATGACCTAGAGACATTTCAGTACTATCATGTTGGTATGATACCACTGCTTTTATCAGTAAGATTGGATGACTGCAAAAGCCTTCCCTGCTTCATGCATTGGTTACTGGTAAGTGTAAGGAGTTGTCATCATCTATGACAACAGAAGGCAATGACATATGCACATTGGGTCATAATTTGCATCAGAAAATTTGGTGGTAAAGGATGGTGAAATTTAGTATTTTCTAATGTATTTTCAAAGGCACAACATAATGTTGCAGCAGGGACAGACTCCTGCAATTTCTTTCTATCCTCTTCTTCTTTCCAAACCTGACCTCACTTCTCCAGGCCTTTCATTCCCTGTAACATCAATTTTTCAACAGTGTTTTGTCTTCATAGACTCTTCGTTTCAGCCTCAGTCTCCTGACTTAGCCAGTGCTGGCTTTCTCCTTGGCTTGCTGCCTGAGTCCCCTGCTGAACTCAGGATGTGGTTCTGCCAATCTAATTGTGGGCTGCTACTGAAAGGGGGAGTCCGTCCCATTCCTCCTACTGTCTGTCCTGGTCTCCCTTGTGAGCTGAGTCAGGGAACTAAACTTGTATAGTTCCTTTTCTTTCAGTTCAGCCCTCTGAATCAGGTCATCATGGGGTAAAATGAACACCAGTGCTAAAAATCACAGCCAGGGTTGGAAGGGACAGTGGAAGAGGAGGGACCTGCTCTTTCAGCAGGACTTGATAATTAATGTGAGTTTCATCATAAACTGAATTTCTGGCCCCAAACTCCTCTCCCTGCCTCTCTTGCACTTCATTTTCCCCCTTAAGCCCTTCTTCCTAATGGTTTCCCATTTGTCCTTGCCCTTTCTGCTCCCATCCCAAAGAGAGCCATGAACTAATGCCAGCTGTCTTGCCCAGCTGCCTTTTCTTCTGTCTCAGACCTGTTCCTCAGTGATGCAGACAGACTTTGCCAGTAAACACCTGTGGGCCCTCACTCAATTGCTGCTTACAAAGTATTAGCTCAAGACGATAGCAAATGCTTCAGAAATTAAGATCGATACCTCATTTTTATAAACTCTTCTCAAACCAGCTTTTGTTAAGAAGCTCTTTTATTTGTCCATGAAAAAAAAATTGAAACTGAACTCTGGCAACATGATATAAAATGGATAAAACCCCTGATAGTTATGAAATTCATACAAATTGAGCTTTCCTCACTTTGAACCCTTTGTATTAAAAATAAGCAGTGAAATAGTTTTTAACAATAGTTAGAGTCTCATGTTCCTACTGTAAACAAATGCTGAATATCTGGGCAAAAATCTCTGCATAATGCAAGTCAACTCCCATTGACTTCACAGGAGTTATCAAGCTATATATGAGAGCAGAATCTTGTCTCTGTGAATAAAGGAGTTTTTTCCAGAGTGAGGGGGCTCTGCACAATGAATGCATTTTACCAGCCCTTTCTGATTCATTGGCAAACTCCCAAACACAAGAACTGTTTCTGTAGTCTTTCTACTCTCACAATGACAGACATTTTCTTTTTCATTTTTAGTGGGAAGTCTTTTGTACGTATTTTTCTCACAAAAACGTGTGTCTTGGTATTTTGTACAGTGAGGTAGAAAGTATTTTTCAGTCACAATATTTTTGAAGTTGTTCCTTCCTGAGTTTATTGTGTATCTTCCAGTTCCAGTTTAAACTTAGCTGAAGATAAAGAAGCAGATTTGAGCCTGATGCATACGTCTCCTGCAATTCAAAAGCTGCTTTGAAATGAGGCTGGGCAGGCCCCTCTGGAAGTTCCAGCAGCTCCGGGGAGTTATCCAAGTCGTGCCAAAGTTGTGTCATGCTGTGGTCCACCTTAGACCCAAACTAGAAAAGAAGGGATGGATTTCTACTTTTCAGGAATTCTCCAGTGGGCCAAAGTGAAATTCCCTTTAGCTACACACACAAAAAAAACTCCCTTGTGCTGCAGGAATGCCCTCCACAGAGTTTCTGTACTGCTAACAATTGTAATCTTGCCTCCTATTATATTTTATTTTTTCCCCAGAGTTCTGCATGACAATTTTTAAAAAGAACTTAGCAGGTATGTTTGGTCAGTATTTTTGAAGTTTGGAATATTTTGTGTTGTATGGTGTACAGTTTTAGCATCATCACCATACCTTATTTTCAAGGTGTTTTTCCTCCTGTTGTGCTCTGGGAAATAAGTATTACTGACTACACCATTACAAAGATCAGCCATGCAGATAAAGCTGCCTCTCCAGAGAAACAAGAAATTGTAAACTGAGGAGCACTCTTAGTGCTGAATGCTCTGTGAGATGTGCTCACACTTGACAATGTTCAGACACCATATGCAGAACCAGCAGTGCCATTCCCTCATTTCTCTCTGTGGAACCAGCTCAAGTATTTCAGTAACCTCCTGACACACATGACTGGATTTCTTCCAAACCTGAGTTACAATCTGTCTTCAAAAAGTATATTTAATCTCATGTTTAAAACCCAAGCAAAGGTATACCCACTATCTCTGCTGATAAAAAATATTTAAATGTTCGATTGCCCTCACAGTCAGGAAATGTCAACATTAAGTTTGTCTTGCTCCAGTTTCCAGCAAATGGATACCATTGCCTTTTTCAGCCAGTCTGAAAAGGTTGTACTATTGAGATATCTTTCCTATATTTAAGTACCTTTTCAAAATAATCCAGTCTCTTGTCAGTTGTTTTTTTTTCTTTCAGAAGCTAAATAAGCTGAAATGTGGAATCTTCATTTTCTACGTTAGCTTGTTTTCTGCTCTCTGGATAATTTTTCAGTACTCTTTGAACTATCACTAATATTTCCCTGCTATTGTAAATATCAGAAGTGGCTGCAGGTGTTTTTGTACCATTTCTTCACCAATGTGTGCAGATGTCTGCTTGCTAGGGGACAAGTTTTTATGCCCATTAGATTGCATTAGTTCTTTTGCAGTTGCTGTGATGTAGCAGTGCCAGGGCTGTGCCAGGGCTGTGCCAGGGCTGTGGCAGAACTGGGCTCTGCCCACCCGACTCTGGGGCTGATGTCCAGGCCTGGGCTCTCACAGGAGCGTGTGGCAGATCAGGCTGTGCCCATTCAGCACTTTGTATTCACTGGAGGATGGAGGCACCCTTCCATTATTCTACCTGGGATCAGTGAGTTTATCATGGGTTTGTATGTCCATGAGTCAGGATACTGACCCTCCTCCATCTCGGAAACCGTCTGATTTTCAGTGGGGGGGAGGATCCACTGTTCCATCCAGGTCAGGCTGGGCTGCAGGAGATCGCTGATTTTAAAAATGAGCACAATAGTTATTAGAGTAAAAACGAGCCTCTGAAACTCACTGGAGCAGAGTATGAAAAGATTCCTGTGTTTTAGGATGTGCAGGCCAAAGAGTTTCAGTGATGCTGGATAATTCTAGTTCCTCTAATACTTTGGTTTACAACTTCTTTAATTAAAAAAAATATTAATATATTTAGCTGTTGACATTTCATTGCATAATGTAGGGCTTGGACGTTCCTTAGAGACAATCTGATTTTTTTTAATCTATATTAATTTCCACAGTTCATTGCATCTAGTCAACTTTAATGTTATTGAATCCATGTGGTGCCCAGTCCAAAAAGATTGATATAGGTACATTTTGCTGACATGTTATTCCCTAATAGTGTATGATACTTATTTGAATAAACTGGGAGAAATAATGCAGCAAAGCAGATGTTAAAATGGAATGATAGTCAGTCTTTTCCTTGGTGACATTTAGAAGAAAAATAAAAATGGAAATGGCTTATTTCTAGCCTAAAATGGAATCTGTTAGCTGAGCAGTGTGGCATGGAGTGATTAGTGAGTGATACATTATTTTCTGCTGTTCTTCTACAGCAAATAGATTTGTAGTTTAACAGTAAAGACCACTGGAATCAGACATTCAAGAGGCAAATAGGTTTATTCTATTTTATACTCTATACTTACTGCTTTCTGGCAATATTGCAATCATTATAAATATTTAAACTAATCATGCTGATAAATATGTATTTCCTCATAAGACATCTCTTAAATGGCTTCTCGTACATTTTTAAGATATAGTCTGGTGTAGCTTTCTCACTCGGGTTTGGTCTCTTACTATTTTTAAGAACTGCTTTGATGTAGGAGCTCTCCTGTGACCCTTGACTTTTGCAGGTCCCCAGTTAATGCCATTAATGACAATGGCTGAGATCTCTGCGAGAGGGAGAACACTGGAGCTGACCCCCAGGGCTGGGGGTGCGCGGGGGCTGCCGCTGCTCCGCTTCCTATTGAGGAAAGAGAATCCCAGCTCTTCATCCGTGCCGAGAAGTAAATGGGGGCTGCTCCTGTGCTCCAGCCAGGGGATGAGGAACGGGGTTGCGTGCTGGGCTATTGGGACCTTCAGGAGCAAGGGACCTTTTGAGCCCTTAAGCCCCAGGAGTCGCCTTACCAACAACCCTTGTGTAGCATCAGCCCTTGTGTAGCATCTTCACACACTGTTGTGTCACCCCGTGTTTCGGGGTGGTGCAGGATCACTGGGAGTGCCGAGATGGGGCTACACTTGCGACCCTTTCTGGCCCCTGGCACTTCTCTAAGATGGTTGTCCGGCATCAGGACCCGCCCCGCCGCCCAGCATCCGCGGCGCTGCACCGGCCGGGCACATGGCGGGGCCA
>VXBR01010920.1:3899227-3981745 GCA_013400215.1 Cisticola juncidis
GGAATCCAGAATGAATGAGCGTGAATTGCCTTTGTACTTGGAGCCGCAGGTCGGGGAGAGACAGTAAAGGAAAATCCCCAACCCCCCTCCCCAAAAGTTAATGAGCCCCGATTCCAGAAAGTGATGGTTGTGTGTGGTTGTGCGTCATCGTGCTAAATTTGTTCCAGCGTAGGGCTTCTGGGCCTTTTATTTTCTTAAAGGAAGCTTTAAATGAAGGCTCTTCAGTAAAGCCTGTGAAGGCAGTGTTTGTTTTCCTATTTTCAGGTAGTCATCCTATTGCTTTCTTCTGAGCTGGAAAGCATGTTATCGTAATCTGGTTGCTTCCAATAAAAATATTTGGGTTTTCCGAGTGTGTTTTCTCATATTAAGCAGTTGTACAAATGCTTAATATTAGGATGTTTCTTCAGTCCTCATGGGACATATTTACTGACTTCAGAAAATGCTGTGTCTCCTCCCAAAACTTGGATGTAGTTGGGATACGTAATAGTTGTGCTTACAAAAGCAACAAGACTCTCAGCGTGGTGTTAAGGAACAGGCCAATACATCCTTGGCCTTGACACGATCTCAATGAATACTGATGTTGAAGCAGCGAGGAGGAGCTTTGAGCGGACTGTGCATGGGGTGTGCTTTCTGTGCCGTGCCAGTGTCTCCTGTCTGTCAGGAGAGGGCCCGGGCTCTTACAGGAGTTCCCCTCCATTCAGATGGAAATAAGAGCTTGCAGCTACTCTGCCAGTTGAATAGCGAAGGATAGGAAATTTCCACTATGCTGTTGTCTAAGGGATCTTTCTGTAAAGGCAGGTTTCCTCAAGTGCGTGGGCTGGGTGTGTGGATTGCAGAAGTCTGGTTGTGTCATGAGGCTGAGCAGCACAGACTGTAGATATGTTAGAAATAGCTGGCCATTTTTTTTATTTTAAAGGTGAACATGAAACCAACTTCTCTGTTTAAATCCATCTACTAGGATAAGTCACTTAGAATGTTACTAGTCCATCCAAATTAAACCAAGGCCAATACATTTGAAGTTGAGATGACTTAGCTGGCAACTGAATTTCTACAGCTACTTGGGAAAGTATCTATAGACAGTTTGAATACTTTTACTTTATGTAGGCAAGTCAAATAAAGTTACTTCATTAAGTTTATTTAGTAGTTTAGGTGATTGGCATATGGTTACTACTGTATACCATTTCCTCAGCCTGGACATAAGGAAGTGAATGTTCAGGAGCACCATATTGTTGGTGTATTTTTTCATCAATATTTGTTTTGGCATTCTATTAACATACTGTGTTTATTTAATTATAGTCTGACTGTTTTGGGGCATAGTGTGTGGTGTTCTGTTGGTTTTACTTTTTAATGGTGGGACACTAATTGGTTGCTCTGTTGGCACAGGAGAATGTGCAGGGTTTGGTCTCCTGCTTTTACAATAGAGGTGTGAGCTTAGGGCTCTCTCACCAACCACGGTTCCTTTTCGGTTGCGGGTGTCTGGGCTGAAAGGCGAGAACAGGGGAGGAGAGCTCTGGTTGCCAGCCTGCTGGGTTGTCCTGTCTCCAGGGGCAGCACGATGAGAATTCAGCTGGCTCTGGTTCTCCTGTGCTTATTTCTCTTGTCTCAAGACAGCTTCCTCACAGAAATAAGACAGGAGCAGTAAGAAACTGTTAGGTAATTATTCACAGTGTGTGCAAGTTTTGCCCTAGTCTGACACAGTCCCGGGGGCTTATGTAAGTGGTAGCTGCAAGGCAGTGATTCTCTGTGAATCCCAATGCTATGGCATCGGAGGACTCCTCTATCTGCCATTTCCACATCAGGATTGGGAAAAGATCAAACACAAGTGGCTCCTATACTCATTTGTCATGTAACAGAGGTTGCATTTTAGAGTTTGATAAAGAGTTGCTTTTTACAGCTTGGTGAAAACTTTGTCTCCTCCAGCAGAAGAAAATTGAAAACTTTCGCCTTCTTTTTTTGCAGACTTAAGGAGTACTTAAGTTTGAATCTTTCACAAGTTGATATCCAAACCTACACACACTCCCCCCCAAAGTCTTCTATTTTTAATTATTTGGCATAATAATTTGTTGTATTAAAAGAGACAAACTACTGGGAAAAATTGCCAACTTGAGGCTATGTTGTTCTCAGCAGCAAGGCATGAGGGGTGCTGATAGTCCTCGAAGAGGTGGTGAAAATGAGGGTGCTCTGGGATACACCCAGCATTTAATCAGGTCGAGCAGAGAAAGGAAGATTCGGCAGACTGTTGGGTGGGGCCTTCCTGCAAGTGAAAGGAAGATCAACATCTGTCTCTGCCTGTAATGGCAAGGTGCTGTGTTTGCCTAGAGTTAGTAAGAATGGAGTGAGATCATCATGAACGTCTTGTAGTGAGATGCAAAAAATGGCAGTATAGCAGTACTTCATCTCTGGTCACATTAGATGTCATATCAAGTGTATTTAAGTCGTTCTGTAAATCTGGTTGTGTCAGGGTGTTTGAGGTAGAGGTGACATTGCATTGAAGTACATAGAAATTCAGAACTACTGAATTTTCTTTTGAATGCTTAGTTGTATCCTTTGGTGCACAGGTATGTGTTTATAATTACAAACAAAAACCCCACCAACAAAACCCAACACCTTATTTTTTGGAAAGCTTTCCACCGTGTCAGTGGAAATACACTCTTGTTGGCCACCATAACAAAGGATCCAGCTTTGTTTTTGTCAGAAAAAGTGCTGTCAGAGTTCTAACTGCTTTTCTGACATGATTATTGTGTCTTCTTTTTTGGTGTTTTGAGCAGGGATTTGTTGTCATGTAGCTTTCTTCATGAGTAGTGTAATATTAAACATTCTGGCATCACTGTCTGCCATTGCAGTAGAGTATTTTATTTTCCTTGGTTCATATCGCTCTGGAAAAAAGGTGTCTTGCTTTGTCTTGTTACAGATATGAGTATGCTCTAGTAGTACAGTAAGTGTATTTTGTGGGGGGTGGTGTTCGAAATGATTAATCTTGGCATCAGACCCTGGTTTTTATGATTCTTTGCAAGTGTTGCACTTCACAGTTCTTACTGTCTCGTGAGGTGTAGCCATGTTCTGTCTGGAGCCCTGGCCTATTGTGCCATAAAATATAACATGGGACTGAGGTTATATTTCCTCCAAGACTTTCTCTTCCTCCCGGTGCTGTCACCCAAATCTGGAAAACAGTAATTCTTGAGTGTCCAAGAAATAAGATTAGTGATTATTTCATGTGTATACTTATGTTAGGTTAAAGTACAGAAATCATCTGTAGGTGGATTAAACTCCTTGATGTTCCTGGTACTGGTGGCAGTCAGTAGGAACATCCCTTGGGTGTTTAAATCCCACTCGTTAAAGATGCTGAAGGACAATCATGCAGGTGATAGGATCAGTGCAGCATGGAATCCAACAAACCATAAAAACAGAATTTAATTTTTGTTGTTGCAGGTAGTGTTGAATAGTTGTTACCCTGTTTGTGGGAGTGTTTATATTGATACCTGTATATGTCTAACTATGCATTACATACAGGTGGGTTTGCCAGTCTGGTTTATGTCAGAGTAACATGTTTTTCACTGCTTTTGCCATGTAAAGTTTGGAAAGCTTGTATTCCATGAAAACGATGGCTAGGTATGTGATATCTTGCATTCACCAGAGTCAGAAATTCTAATTTTCACAGTGGAGGAGGGTTTTAATTCCTGAGAATGAATTCCAGCTAATGACAGTACCAACATGTTGGTTCAGAAATTGAAGTTTTCCAGATTTGACTTGCTTGTCGATGTGGTTAGGATATGAAGAAGTGTTTTAGGTACTGTGATGCCCTGCAAAAAGAAAAGCAAACCAAACCAACTAGATAAATCATAATGCAGAATTCTGGTTTTGAGTTTTTCTTGTGTTGTTGTTTTGGTGTACAGGATGTTCTACAGCAGTTGAATTGGTTGCACGTTAGATGTGGAAGCTGTACTTTTTTTGAAGGAAATATGGAGGATAGCTTTTTGCTATTACTTGGGTACATCTTGTTTCCTGACAAGAAATCCAGTGTTATGTGAAGTTATTTTGGCAGAGATTCTTGACAGGCTATGGCTTGCTCACTGTGATTAGCTAAGGATAATTAGTACTAATAGGCTCACAAAGAGCAGCTTACTCAGTTTGGGGCTGTTGGAAAGGTGCAGAGGGGATTTTTGTTGTTTGTTTTTTCCTTCTTTTTAATGTGGCAGAGCAGAGTAAATGGGTCAGTTTAGTGGTCAGTGTTCCGCAGTGCATTTACAAACTGTATTAAAATAAAGATTAAAAATAATCTGTGAGCTTGCATTCGCTTTGCTGGCCTGGGGAAGGCTGGTGGAGCTTCAGGGCCGTGAATAGAAATGGCCTGTCCAGCCCTGTTCCTGCTGTGTATCCCGGTGGCTGGGCTGCTGCTGGGAGGGAGAGGGGCTGGGGAAGGTGGTGGTGTCAGTGCAGTCTGCACCGCGGACTGGGGATCACTGCTGCCCCTGTGCTGCTGCTCCCCAGGCCCTGAGGGGGCCCCAGCCCTGCCCTGCTGCTGCCTGTGGGGAGAAGGGGTCTGGGCTGTGCAGGTTTAGGGGCACCAGTGACCCCATGGGAGAGCTGCCCCCTGTGGTCCCTGCTCTTCAGGGCCAGCTCCAATGCCAGGAGTGCAGGTGATGTGGCCCAAAGCAGCACTCTTGGGGCCACGTCTGCTTCCAACTGCGCTCCGTGGTGCTCGGATTACCCATGTTATGCTCATCAGTTTTTTCTTTTTCCAATGAAGCTTGGCTTACTGTTTTAGAAATTAAAATAGGGGTGGGTGTATTCTGATATAATTTCCCCTGATTTTCTTACTTTTACTCTACTTGCCACAGTAGCTGCTTCTCTTGTCTTACATGTGAAATTCTTCTGGAGCATTGGGACTGTTTGATGAATGTCTTGGTCACTTGATGGAAAGTGTACTTTCTAGAGCGTTTGATGAAAGTATCCAATAGTTTAACCTGTATGGATCAAAGTGTGAGCTGACCAGAGGTTTTGTAAGGGAGGTTTTTTGTTTGGTTGATTTAGTAATCCCAGAACACATTGGCTATTAATCAGAAGATCGTTGTTGTGTTTTGAATCAAGTTAAAGCAATTATAAGCTTATAGGTAAAACAAATTGGCTGCTGTGCCAAATACAGATGCAACTTTTGTGGCGGCTTTTGTTGACTAGAATGCCTACTGTTTGTTTTTATGTTTTCATTTTAGCAGCTAAATAGCTTCCAAATAACCTTAGTGATCATTCACAATAGATGTCCAGCCGTCTTGTTCATTATAAAGTATAGTCTTTTTTCTGTGTTTACATACTTTGCTACTTCTAATTCCTGCATAGAGTCTTAGATCTTGATGGTTTCAAATGTATCTTAAGTAGATCATTTTCAAGTTATTGCAGATTGGTAGGTAACTTCCTCAACATGTGAGACTGAAAACTAAAGCCAAACTGAAAATCCACTGACCTTCGGCTGGTTGCTGTTGAGAATTTTACTTGCAGTGAAGAATTTGGTAACATCATTATTTTAATAGGTGCACACAGAAGAATTTTTTGGGAGAAGTAAAATGTGTACTTGAATTTTTAGCAGTCATGGGTTTCTGAGGACCATACTACACCAGAGACTATTTCAGTGCAAAATGCAAGCATAGTTTCTGGGACAGGAGCCAGGGCTTAGCCTTCTTTTTGTCATCTTCCAGTGGATAGTACATAGCACTGGGGTACAGTTGTTTGCTTTTGCTCTTTCCTTTTCTGTGAAAGGTTTAAAAAGTTCTGCACTTGATTCTCTCACATAATGAAGTGTCAGTGGTAGGATGCTGCATAATGATTTTGAAGTGTTTTTTTTCATACCCGAGTTACATCTATGGCTTCCAGTAGCACCCTTACAGATGGAATATCCATTAAAAGTTGAATTTGTCAACATTTGCTTGTGTTTTTGAATTAGAACAGTTTTAAAGATGGCTCTCAGTCCAAGCATCCAGTCCCCTCAACACTTTCCATAGCTCCCATTCTTTTTGATAGGCTCTGCATGTGTCCTTGTCTCACTCAGGTGCTCAGTCTTAAAACAGAATCCCACACATTTTTTAGGTTGGTATGGAGTGCTCAGTTAATGAAACAAGTTGAACCTGGTAATATCTGTGTATTTGGTGAATTCAGTGGGCTTGCTTACCCAGAGTAGATTGGTAAAGCAGGTGGGTGTGTAAGCTGGATAAATCTGAAGAGAAGATGTGGTTTGTTTTCAAAAACGTGGCAGAAAGCATTTTCACCTTGAAAAGTATCTTGTAACAGGACGTGTGTGAAGGACTGCTCTGTGTGGAGTTCCCTCAAATATCAACTGTGTTATTAAAGCACCAATTGCTTCCTCCCTGGTCTGGATCCCAGTTCTTTCATCTTCACAACAACCAGATACAAAGCTAAAATTCCAGTAAACAAGTGACGGTTTAGTTTTTTTCTAATGCACTGCTTAGTCGTTTTTGCCAGCTTTTCTATATAGCCCAAAGAGTGGTTTTTAATGCTTCTCTCTTAAAAATAGAGATGCCAAAATGCCCTATAAGCCTTAAGAATCAGAAAGTATTAAGAAAACCTCTTTGTATGCATTATTGTGCACTGTGCATTACATATGTATGCTAGAGGCACATTTATGACTACAAACATTGTATTGCTAATTTCCCTTTTTTGATTTTCAAAATAGGTAATGGAATTAGATGAAACAAAAATAGTAATTTTAGCTTTTTCTTTACAGGATTGATTTTGCTATTCTATCTGGTATTCTATGGCTTCCTAGCAGCACTCTTCACATTCACGATGTGGGTTATGCTTCAGACACTGAGCAGTGATACACCCAAATACCGTGACCGGATTTCTAGTCCAGGTAATGCTGTATTTATTTTTTCATAAACCTCTGTCTGCTTTAACAACCGAGTTTCATTTGAGAACTTTTTTGAAGTATGAACTACTTATGGGAAATCATTATTCAGTTAATTGCAGGTTGTAAATGTGAAACTTGGTGTGAGGCAAGTTATATATGTTAATAGCATAAATTCAGGCAGTAGCTTTTTGTGTGTATTTACTAATTTTTGCTGTTTTTTTCTCTAAGCTCCTGTCAGTTGAATTTGTCATGTAGACCATAATTTTGCCTGCAGATCCACACAGCATGCTGATGTAGAAGTGGGTTTATAATTTAATCAAATTGCTTTAAAGATACTTTATACCAGTACTTTTGGATTGCATGGAAGGCCACCTTGATTAGTGTCTGATACTTTGCAGAAGGTACAGGACCGCTGTACTGTGGTGTGATCTGCTCAAGAGTATGTAAGGACTGTGAGACAGTCCTTTTGCAGAGTTTTTTTTACAGTATTAGATAGTTTCCAATTGACATAGAATGTCTGTGGATTTCAGAGATTTCTGACCTGTTACATAGAGATCCACTAGAGAAAGGGTCCTGTTTTAACTGAAGCTAAATCTGTGTAACACTGGCTGCCACTGAAAGTGGTGTCTTGTTTCCTTTGTGTACTGCCCACCTGTCTCACTGTTGGCTGCTTCAAGGAACTACACGTTAAAAAAACAACCCTGTCCAAATCGGAATGAATAATAAGGTGTTTGTCTTCCCCAATACAATAACATATTGGTGGAAGTGAGATAACATTTTTGAAAATACTTTTTCCTTTTGTTGAATGCAAAGCTCTTAAAATTGGGCATCATCTTGCAGCTGTATCCACACTTAAGATAGCAGTGATCTTTGTGTGAGCAAGTTGCAGTTGGGCCAGTGTGATAAACATCTCTGGATTCTGAGCAGAATTTGTTTTGGTGTAGTGTTCTAGCTTCTGTAAGAAGTGTCATATTGTAAAGGATTTTGAGAATTTGTGCTGCTTTTTCAAGCTAAGAATGGGCTAGATGCTAGAAAGATTTTTGTTTTTTAAAAAGGAGAGAAAAAGAAATGACAGGGGGGGAAAAGTGGCTTAGTTGACTGTTTCTTCCCATTTCCATGGTGTTTGTTGTGAAAGTCAGAAGCATCATAGTGGATGGAGATGTGGCTTAATGCTGAGCTTGAGTGATATTTCTTCTCTCACGTAGTTCAGGGTATTAGTTTTCCTTGGTTTTGAAGTCAGTCATAAGGTTGGGTTTTTTTTTAAGTATGTATGCCACAATTAGTTTTAAATGAAGAATTCCTGTAACATTTCTGAATTAAATCTCTAATAATCATGTCTTTAGTAACTCACACATTAAAATAATCAGATTGCTTGTTTCTGTTTTAATGTTTCTCTTTAACTCTGTCGTTTTTCATTTGCAGTGAGACATGTAATGTTCCTGGCTGTAAACTTAAATTCTGTAAAAAAACCTAAAATCTACACACAAAACCTGGATGCCGTAGCTCAAAGGTTCTGCTCTTATGTTAAACATGCTTGGAAATCTCACAATTGATTTATTATTGATATCTGACTTGCTTTGTATACTGGGGTATAAAAGTATAAATCAAATCCCTTTTTTGTTAAATCCCTCTGAGAATTGTAAGATCACGTAACCTCCTTTACAATCCTAGATGTGATCCTATGCTGAGGCTGTTAATTCTGTTCTTCTAGAAGAGCTCAAATCCTGCATCTCTCACAGTCCATGCATCAGTCCTTCAAACAGCTTTTTCTGTAGAATTTACACCATAGTTTTTAGGCAGAATGGAATCCACTGAAAGTGGAGCATTCCCCTCTTCGTAGGATGTTTCTGACATTCCCCTGAAGCAGTAAATATCTTCAAATTATTTTTTCATTCATTGGTGACTAGTTTTGTTATTTTGTCATACTCCCTTTGAAAAATACCATTTAAGTCCTTCATTCACGTTATAGGTCTGTAGATAATAATCTCCCCTAAAAGCTCCTAATGTGTAAAACTCCTTCAGTGATTTTTCAGCTCTGCTACTAATTGCCTTTTATTTTGTTGAATCCCAGTTCAGTGTGAAGGCCACAAAATTACCATAATGGTGCAAAGTAGTCTGGAGTCAAAATAGTGTTTGTAGCTTTAAATGGACTGTCAGTCAGTAAGGCCTTTACTTGTGGCTTCCATGGAAATAATTTAACTGCTGTTATTGCAAAGAAGGGGATTTATGATTTATTTGGAATCCTATAAAAGACCTAGAATAAAAAACAATTTAATTGTATCCGGGTATTTTTAAAAGCTGAAAGGCATTTGTTGGTGAAGAATTTCTAGTATAGATGTTTGTTATTTGCAAGTATTTGTAAATAATTTCTGCCTTTGGATGAGAAGCTTGGCCATTTCTGTCAGTAAATCCTTAATAGACCAGGGCTGCTGAACTACACTCTTGATATACTTTACAAAACCTTACTGTGATGGTCAACTACAGTAACCCAGCATTATCTTCCCACTCCAGTCTTACTTTCTTAAATCTTCATTTTTTTGATAAAGATGACCTGGTTTAATTTTTTTTTTACATATATATTTATTTAGATTCCTTTTTTCTGCCTTCAGTTTAACTCCTTTGGGAATCTAGTTTTATTTGGTTTTGCCAGAGGACAGGAAAACTACGTGGCATCCTAAGATGATACAATCAGTTGGTGTGTAATTGCAGCTTCTTCCTTTATGTCAATTTTGACTTTGATCAAACAATTTTAATATTTTAATGTAGAAGAAAATGAATCTGATGAAACATAGGTTGGGTTTTGGATTTTTTGTGTTTGTTTGGTTTTGGGTTTTGTTTTTTTTTCTTCTGTGCAACTGCAATGTCTGCTTTCAGCCATACTTGAGGAGACAGATGCATGGACACTCACCTGTTAATCACAACTGCTGGGTTTTTGTCTGTGCTAATTACTTACTTCAAATAAGAGTTACCATAAGGTAGTGTGAATAAAACGATCAGTTTTAAGCCCTTTTTTGAACTTAATCTCTGCTGCAGTATCAGGTGGTGCAGTGCTATTTCATCTGGTACTGAAGCTGTGATGATAATAGAAGCATCAGGTACCTGTGTAAGTGGCTGCTGCAGGCTCAGGCTGGTGTTTCAGTGCCTTTCACCTGCTCCAGAGGAATCTCTGAGACTGAACTCTGCAGCTTTCCGGGCCCTATGCTGGGAGGCAGGGGCAGTTCAGCTCCTGAGAGGGCCATGCCTGCTTTATTCCGTGTGTGTCCTGTGCACCCTTCAGCTGGGGCTGGATTCAGCCTTCGGTGATCGGTGCCTCGTCCCTGGTGCCCAGGCCTGCCTGAGCTGAGCCCGGCTGTGTCAAGTGTCTTGTGTTCTCCATGGAACAGGTGGCACCTAAGCTTTGTTTGAGGAGATGGAGGAGAAGACTGAAAACTAACTTGGCTTGTCTGTTTTGACTGGGGTAACTTTCAAGCCACCTTTATTAATAATAGAAAATTTGAAAATATTTTTTCTGTGTTTCTATGAGAATAATACAATCATAGCTTCACTCTGTATTGCCTAAAGCTTTGAACTATTGCTTGAAGTGAAGATTTTCTGGGTGTGCTTTTGGGTATTTTTTTATTATTTTTAAAGCTTAATTTGCTGAGTGTGGAAACTGGATCAATAAAAATCTTTGATTGGAAGTGATTAAACTGCTGATTTTGCTTTTCCTAATCACTTGGGTTTGGTTTGTGAATTGCATTTATACATTGGGTTGGATTTAAATGTTAATTAATGTAATGCTCATTTTGATTACTGCCTTCAAACATGAAGTCCCTTCCAGTACTGTGGAATGTAGGGGTAACATTAATGTTTCTTTACAGATGATAGACATTTTCCAATCTATGGATATTTGAGTTGGGGTTAGCGTGGTGAAAGAAAGATAAGTTGCTTAGTTCCTAACTTGAACTTTTTCTTTTTTAAGGACTTATGATTTCACCAAAGCCAGACACTGCACTGGAATTTTACTTTAACAAGAGTGACAGCCAATCATATTCAGAATATGTTACTACACTTCAAAACTTCCTTGAATGTGAGTTACAATTGCCCAAGCAATTTAAGGGTCTTTATCTTGAGTACATTATTTCACTTGTTGCTTGTAGTTACTAATGCAAATTCAGAGTTACTGTAGAAGTGTTCTAAAAGTCTGTACATTACAGAAAAGGTACAATACCTGTATTGGACAGAGAGCCTGAGTATGAGGAATAGTGCAGTACATAATAGAGAGTTTTGGGTGATGTGGTTATTTAAATACTGTGAGATGCTGAAATTACATACATATGCCAAAAGAATTCAATTTAAAATAACATAGGTCTTGCATTAGATAATATTATACTTTGTTAATATTCAAGACTATCGAGTTTGTCAGGTTTATCTGATTAGTTTTAATCTAAGTTTATCAAGACTTACCTGATTAGTTGTAATCGAAATGATTTGATAACTGAGTGAGAATACTTCAGTCTGAAGAATTTGAGTCCTTTTGAAAAATGAGGCACACAAAGATTAAATTAATTGCAATTTATTGATTTTTTTCACTCTGATACACAGTATCTACACACAGAAATATTAAAACACTGAATTTAGAACGGGGAGAAAAGGTAACACAGGATGGCAAAATCGCTGGTTTGTCATACGTTATTTTACAATGTGCCTGTATGTACACTTGTTCTAATAATATGGAAATCAACTGAAAATATTAATGGGTTTAACCCCCCAGAATGTATAAGTCAGAATGAAGAAGGTGCTGTGAAATCTCACCTGTGTGCATGAGTTGCTTTGTTAGCTACAGCTGTACTTGAATCTCTCCATATTCATAGTTTTAGAGCCTACTAAAAGCTTCTATGAGTAGGCTTTTGTTTCAGAGCTGTGCCCAGGGTTCCTGGGAGGAATGCTGCATTTCATGACTACCTGCCTCTGCTGCTCTCCTGTGGGTCTTGCATTGAGGATGAACTTTGCCTTTCTCCATTTTACCTTATTGGCTGGGAGCTGGGCTGTAAGGGAAGAGAAGAAACCACAAAGTATCTTCAATGTAGTAGTAGCATTTGTGAGTGTAGTCTGTGCACTTCAGAAACACAAGAAAGTGAGGAACAACTTGAGATGTTAGTACAACATCAATTATACTACCTGATGTAAATGTAGAGATAATTTAATATTAATTATTGAAATAGTTCTAAGTTTTCCTGTGTATTTGTGAAAGAAACACATGCGAAGGGAAAACTGGTTTAGTTTCCAGGTAAAAACTTGATTGTTTGTATTTTAATACATTACTGGCTTAGAATATGTAGTTGTTTTATGTATAGAAGTTAATGAAGTTGGGATTATGGTTACAATTTAAAAAGCAAAAAAGTATTAATACTTCTGTAATACTCTTTATTTTTCATTCACGTACACTGCTACTTGTCTCTAGGCTTTGAAAAAGTGTTTGTTAAGGTGGATCTATGAGACAGTGCTCTGAAAATACTTCTTTGAGAAAATTATTAGGGAAGTAACACAATAATTATTTATACAGCCACCTGCAGGTTTTGGCTACTTCCATGTTTTATACCATTGATTTACAAACGGTTTTTGTTTCATAGCTTATAATGATTCAAAGCAGTCCCAAAACATAGAATGTACCCCAGGGAAGATCTTTGATCAGAGTGATGCTGCTGTTAAAAAGGCTTGTCGATTCAACCTCTCTGAGCTTGGACAGTGCTCTGGGAAGGAAGATGCAAATTTTGGCTATTCTAAAGGAACTCCCTGTGTGCTTGTGAAAATGAATAGAGTAAGTGCCTACTTATTTTTTAGTTCTTAGTACAAATGCTCCCAACCATTGCTGTATGCAAAAACTGCTGTGGAAAGGACTGAAATATGAGTTCAGTTTGCTACTCAAGATATTTGCATTTCTTGAACAGTGTAATTTACTGAAGCATTGAGCAATTTCAGAGTAGTATGAAGTGACCTTTTTGAGCATTCTAATATAGTACAAAGTATTGGCTTTGACTACTTGCACCAAAATATCTTAATCCTGTTTCAAGAAGTATATTGTTCTTTGCTTTTACTTACCATTCTGTGAAACATTCTAGGCCACTCTGCAAAGTGAAGTGTTTTACTTCATGTTTGTGTTCAGAACTCTTAACTAGAGTGTAATGCATTCTGTAACTCTTAAACTATGAAAGGTGAGGAAAACTTCAACAAAGTGTTTGACTTTTCAGTGATGTTACCTGTTACTTGAAGTGCTAACTGTTTTGAGCTATTAAAGTTACATGCTAAATGTAAAATAAGAAAACAGTACTTTCTGTGAGTGCTGTAACTATTTAAACTATTTAAACTGAGTAAACTATAATTTCACAATACTTTAAGTCTTAGTCCTAGTTTAAAATTGTGTTCAGATAAAAATGATATTGGATAGATTTACTCCCTGTATGAATTTATACTCAGTGAGGGAAAAGTTCAAATTCAGTCTGTAAGAATGGAGAGGGGAGAAAAAGGTCTGTAAATACTTTAACTTTGTCTCCTTTAGGTAATTGGATTAAAGCCTGAAGGAGAACCACATATACAGTGTACCCCTAAGGTCAGTTCAGAATGTAAGAAATAAGTGTGGTGTTTATTTTCCTTGTGATTACGATGAACAATGAAGTAGTTTATTTCACTCTTCCCTTCTTCTTAGAGGTTTTGTACTTTTGTTTGTGTTTTTCATCTTACTGTATGTCTAATTTAGTTTTAGTGTCTTTAATTTCTTCAGTGTACTTATAGAAACATATTTTGGTTGTTCTTTCATCCTTAGATGTGTTTGAACTATGTGATTTGGTTTAGAGTTGAGGAAAACACATAGATGTGTATTTGTGGTCTCGTTTATTTCTTTATTGTGAGTTATATTTTGTTTTCCCATTTCATAACCTATATTTTTTTTTTCTCCATGCTGCAAGTGCACCTTAGACAATTTTATAAATGATGGGTAAGACAACTGTGTGTGGAAACTAATGTTACCGCTCAAGTAAAAGTTGCCTTCAAATCAAGTGTAAACTACTTACAATAACAGCTAATCTTTGCATATTTGTTATGTACCAGTGGATTTACATGGAATGTTTTGTTGAAATTATAATAATTACTTTGACTTATGGGTGTTTTTCCTAGACTGCTTGGGGAGCAGTGAAAGCGTTGGTAAGTTTGTAGCTTGAGCAAGGGGCAGAGTCCTGGCTTTTAGCTTCTTGTGACTGATAAAAATATAGGCTGGGAAATAACAGCAGTTGATGAGACAAACACTTGAAAAGGTTTCTGCCTTCATCCTAGATATCTGTGGTAGGCACAGATTTTAATACTTGATTTTTGTGGGGTCTTTGAAAGTCATCATCTCTCCATGATAGTCAGTTGCAAACAAAGGTGATTCCTCCTCTTACTTGACACTGATTTCTTTGCTTCCATTCACAAACCTCACATTGTTCTCTTGAATAGAATAAGGCAATTAAGTTCCTTCTACTGGATCTCTTTTTCCTGTGACTCGTCTGATTTATCATATTTTTTTGCAATGTGATATCCCAAAGTGGACAGAAGATATTGTTAATGACAGCATTTCTCCCTCTGTGGTCACATTTGCAAGGTGAATTTGCTGTTTGTAATACACTAGTCTTTATTTTTATTGTTTTATGATTTAAATAATTCTTCTTGTAATTTCCCAGTCTGTATTTGTACATATGATTTCTCGAAGTTCACAGCTTTGAATTTCATAGGGCTACTTTTGGCCCCTCCTCTATAATTTTTTGTGATCATTTAAAGGGATTGAGTTCTCTGAAGTGTTTTGCACTACGTAGCTTGGTGCCATCAATGAATGCACTTGGGTTTGCATCTCAAGTCATTGTTGAAACATGGAATAAAATCCAGATCAGTCATCTTCATTTCCTTCAGAAATGCCTTGTGATGTGTTGAGAACTAATCTTCAAGTGATTTATAAAATATTGATGGCAGTCCTATTTTATGACTGTATTTCTTCAACTTTTCTTCTATGCGTGCTCTTAGAGGCATTAGTAAAATGATCCTAAGCAGATGATACTTTTTCTTACCCTCTTAACTGGTTTCACTAAACAGCAAGTTTGATAGCAATTTGGTTGATTATGGTGTCATTTTTGCTATTTTTTTAACCCATGGGATACATAGAAATGATTTGTGTATGTTTCCTTGCATCCTCTTGCTATAGGTACAAAGTTCTGCTACCATATCCACTTAAAATTTTTGTGATCTACACAAATGCGATGGTTTTGAATTTTAAAATTGGTAATCATATTAGTTCTTTAGTGACTTCCAGGGGAGTATTTGTCAGGCTTTGCTACTTTGAGTGCATCTATTTTATCTTTTTTAGCCTATTCACACTCTAGCTCATAATAATTTACTTGCTTAGGAAAGCTTAGTTACCAGTAAGAATTCATTCCGTAGATTTACTGTTCACTGATTTTTATTTTCTTTTCATCTCTGTTTTTAAATATGTCTTACAGTTAAGAGTCACAGAGTAGATAAGGTTGGAAGGGACCATGGTGGTCATCTGGTCCCACCTTGCTGCTCAAGCCAGGGTCATCCTAGAGAGCCCATGGCACAGAGCTGTGTCCAGACAGTTCTGGAATATCTCCAGTGAGGGAGACTCCACACCCTCTCTGGGCAATCTATTCCAGTGCCTGATGACTGCACAGGAAAAAGGTTTCTTCCCGTGCTCAGATGGAATTTCTGTTCATCAATCTGTGCATCAATCCTACATATATTGAGAGCAATTTGGAGAAGGGTCTGCCTGGACTTAACACACTGACTTCTAAATACTCTTTTTGCTTTTACTAGTCTCTCAAATACAAAATTAGGTTAATAGCTTCTGTCTGCACATCCTGCCAGCCTTGGCCACCTGAAACATCATTTTAAGTTTTTCAGCGTGGAATTTATGTTCTTCAGGCATTCTCCTGTGAGGTGATTCATCTTTATTCTCCCTGCACATTTTATATGGGATTTTTTAAAATGGAAAAAATTTAGATATATTATTATTTCAGAGCCAGCACACTTATAGCTGGAAATACTTCCCTCTCTGCCCTCATGCAGTTGAAGCTCTCATCACCATAATTTCTGTAGATAAGGGAAGTGAGTATTTGCATTGTCAGGCACTCATTACAGCTGGTTCTTCCTCCTGGATCATGTAGGAACTAATCTGCTGCAGTCTTGAGAATCTCCACAAAGAAGCAAACCAACAAAAGATTCTGTCTTCAGGGAGTTTGAAGTTCAGCATTTTAGCTCTTTAGTTTGGGGCCGGAGTTGTGCAGTTTCACATGTGCTAGAACATCTCGTAGCAGTATTTCTTTCAAGTTAAAACAACCTTTACTGAAAACTGGTAAATTTGATGGGGTTTTTTGTTTTTAACTAGAGAAAAGGAAAAGATTAAGTAATTCCAAAATAAATCTTTTTTTTGCTGCTTATTGACCGTCTTGACTTTGTGTTAGATATACTTTCTAGTTGATGAGGAATAGCTGTATGAATGACACTCTATGTGCCTTGCTTTTGTCAGTGCACTCAGGATCTGAGTTAACTTGCTTTTTGTGACAGAAATCTGGTGTTTTACAGTTTCTACTAATGAATTACTGCCCTTTATCTTCTCCATTTCTTCTATTCAAGTGATTATAGACCATTCCTGCCCAAATTCTTTCCTTGGGCCTCTGTATATTATTTCAACATCTGATAAATTCTTCTTTCTAAACTACAGTCTTAATTAGTGAGGTGGAAGTCTTTCTGTCCAGCTAAGTTGTCTGATTTTTAGATTTGCTGACTGTCAGCAGCTCTTTGTGGAAACTAAAGGATAAGCAAAAAAAGCGACACTTGCTAACCGACTGATTCTTGAAGTTCTTCAGCAATTGCAGCTTCTTTAGATGTTTTTGGTTGCTTTTATTTTATTTGTGTAGAGGTATTAATTAGGATTATTTATTCAAGATCTGCAACACCCCCCAGCAGTTGGACTAGACAGGCAGCTGCATGTCCCAGAGCCTCCCTGCTATTGCACTGATAGCCTAATGCAGATATTTAGTGTATAGCGGTGACTGCATGCATGCCTTGAATTTAGCTGCTCCAGAAAGCACTACTCCTATTTTCTTTGCCTATGTTATTCCATATGCTGATTATTTAACCATTATTTCAGCAACACATTTGAAAAGTGAGTATTTTCAGCTGCATGAGCTTTAAATAAAATAAAAAATAATGGTGAAAATCAACATATTCCTGCTTAATGGTTATGTATGCAAGCTCTAGGTCCAAAATACTTAATAAACATATATTAATGATTGCAATAACTTAGACTATAAAGGAATGAGAATGTGGCCATATCCTAAAACAATATTGTATATTCTTTGGAGGAGGAGAAAAGAAGGTGACCTTGAGCTGTGGCTTGTTCCTAAGTATGTTTTGATCTTACTGCAGTTGTCTTCTGAACTTTGTAGGGTATCTGTTTAAAATTACAGCTGTTGTATATGGTAATAGGGAAAAAACAGTGAAACTTGCTAATACACTTTAGATTTGTGAATTACACAGAACAAGCAGTGATGTTCTGAACTTACATTTAGCATTTTGGAGGGGTTGTTTTAATGACATTTCTCTTGGTTATGGCAATATATTTCATTTATTACAGTAAGGCATGTTAGATGTGGGCTTTTCCTAGTGGTTTGAAGTTACAGTAGTTTGATATTCTGCCAGGATATACAGTCTTGAAGAATGTTGTATATAGGGAGAGGTGTTTATGTATGGCTGTACGATAGCCTGTGTCTGGACAGCTCAGTCCTACACACATATTTTGTATATTTTATGGATTGAGTGACTCTTTAGTCAGAAATTAGGCAGCAGCTTTGTAGGTAGCTGCTTGTTACTCCAGGATTTGGGGTTGCAGGGGCCAGTGGGGTGCTAAGGCCTGCATTATCTGTATATATTGTTGCTCTGAGGTGGTGGTATACCTCCAGCAACATCACCACTTTAATCATTTGGGGTTCTCATCTGGCCTGTATTTGAAGGATAGAGGGCACCTTATGACACTGTTGCAGAGAGGTGTCTGTGGTTCTTTGTGAAGGCTTAAATCATTACAAGCTTGAGAGGCTTAAAAACCTGGCTTTAAACAGTACATGGTTCACCAAAATACACAGGCTTGCTTGGGGATATTTGGGATTTTAATTACATACAGGGGGCTTGTATTGTTAAATTACTCATTACAATGACCATATTCTTCCCCCTTCGACTCATGAGTCTGAAGGCAAGTTGTCTTTGACTTGATTGCTAAGTTAAGTAGACCTGCTAATCCCTACTGCAGCAGATGTGTGCAGCATGTGACTGTTTGCCAAAAGAAATCTGGTTTGAATTATTCTAGGAGTTTATAAGTCAGTAGCCCTTTTTTAGGTATTTTGCACTTTATCATTGGATGATCATTTTATTTTGTGTTCATTTTTATGCAAAAGTTAACTTCTACTTTTGTTGCTGTCTGCAATTCCAGGAAGAAGGCATGGTTAACATAAATTATTTTCCTCCTAATGGCGCAATGGACTTGAAGTACTTCCCATACTATGGGAAAAGCTTACATGTAAGTATCCCTTATGATGGTCTTCAGTTGCAATGTTTTGTTTCTGTGTGCACTTCCAGTTGCTGGTAGCAGGTGAATTCTGAAGTTTGATCTTTGTAGAGAGGTACTGCTAGGGAATATTGCAGATGCAGAGGTTGCACAGCACTCAGTGAGGCTGGAGATGTGCTTTGGCAGACATGAACAAACTGGGCATTGTCCTAATGGAGGAGTGGCTGTACACAGCAGTCTGGAGAGTGGCTGCTCTTTTTTGCTCACTGGAATCTTTTGGAGTCTTTCTGAATGCAGGGAAAGGCAGCAGAAGTAAACTGGGTCTTCATATTACAATACACTTTCTAATAGTTAATCTTTGGTGCTCCTGTATAGGATATTAAGTTTATAAGTCCTTATGGTCTTGTTAATTATATTTCTTTGTGGCTCTGCATGTCATGTTTTCTGTTTGCCCCATTTTATGAAGAAGGACTTCAAGGTAGCAAATAGGTTTGGGGTATTTTTTTTTTTAAATTATTGTAAAAACCCCAGACTCACTGCTTTATGAAGACAGAATACATAGAAGTAATACTTCATTCTTTGAAACTCCAGTCTTTCAAAACTGAATTTAGTTGATTTTTTTATTTTCTTGCATCGATTTGTGATCACTGTAAGCAGAAAATCTATGCCTTCTGTAAACCAGAAAAATATATTGCCTCTTACTATTATTTAGTCTAACAAACATTGTTCACCATAGAGGTACTTTTTAAAACATAAAGCTATTAGATTTATGTATTTATAGTGTACTGTGGTGGGTGGTTGTAATTTCACCAAAGTGGTTTTTGTATTAAATTACTCCATTGTCAGTTAATTTTCCAGTGTACTCTACACTTGCAGCAGTTCCATAATTTTTTTATCCTCCCATGGCTTCTGCTAATGAGGAGGGAGTTTTTTTTTCTTCAGCATTTGCTTTCATGTTACCTCAGGTTGGTTCTGTATTTTCCATTTTGTTGCCATGTTGTGAATTGGTCCCCATCTATTTACTGAGGCATGCAAATAAAGGGAGGTTGCCTGTGCTTCCAGCAGCTGGAGTCAGTACAGACTCTGTCCTTTTCTTGGAGTGAAAGAATAGGGAAGGACAGCACTGCTTCCCTAAGAAATGCAAAATACAGCATCTGTGCACCTTGACGTGTCAAAACCCAGTTTGTACCAAGGTTGGGATGAGGAACTTTACTAACAAAATTCCCATCTTGCTGCTATACTGATGGAGAATGAAAGATTATGAAAAGACACTAATGAAGATCAGCAGAACACAGTGCTGTTTCTTGCTTGAATTAGGTGATTTAGAAAACACTTTATTATTATGTTTCACCCCCCCCCCCAGTTTTTGGTTCATTGTCCTTTCATGTTCACTTTGTCATGTGGACAGGGCCTGTGGGTTTAGGGATTCTTGCTTATGTGAGGCCTAATTCTCCTAATATTAGTATAGTGAGAAAAAGAAGAGGCAGTAAGGAAGAGCTGTTTCATGTATGGGAAGCACAGGAAAATTTCTCATCTAGAACCACTATTCAATGGAAGCAGCTACTTCAATCTACTTCTTACTAGAACTTCATATCAAAGACTTTAGCACATCTACTTCCATGACATAATCCTTTGTAAAAGAGACGTGGAATGTCCTGTAGCGTATTCTTTGGTAGAGAAGATAGCCTAAACCCAACAGAAGTGTATTAAAGAGTCTTTTAAGTTGATGAGGACGGAAAAAGACAACACAAAATTTTATTCAATTAAAATTTAAAGTTTATACTTACATAATCCTGTAGTGTTGTATTTAGTCCACTGACTTACATGATTTTTTACCTGGAAAAGAATTTTGCTTAATCAGCAGTCAGCAGTACTGAACTAAAAATATTAATAAAGTATGGAAATGCTTCATAAACATTGCATAAAATGCTGCCTTAACAGTGTATAATAAGCTCCTATTTAATCCATAGGCACTTTACAAGAGAATGCAAGTTATTCTTACTGAATACCAGATACAATATTGGGCTGACAAAAGAAAGGAATTGATTCTAGTCTCATTATTATTTAATTGTGTAGTAGTCACCAATTGACACTGTTCCACTGAAAGTGACTGACCAGGAAGGATACTGTCAGGATGTTCAAGGGAAGGTTTCTGTGTAAAGCTATTTAACAGATAATGAGAGTGTTTGTTGCTGAACAAGTTAATGGGGTAGGGGAGAAGGGTAGCTGGTTTATTAGTATTTGTTGAGTCAGGCTTTTGGAAAAAAAAAACCAACACTTTAAACCCTGCTAGAGAAGTTGTATTCTGTAGCAGATTGCACACACCCTGCCAAACCAAACCCAAAACATGCAGAAGAGTCAATAGAACAGGTTGGAAGAGATCAATTTCTGAGGTTCTTTCATTGAAGGTTTCTAGAAGATTTCTAGAAGAATAGAAAGGGGTAAAGTCATATGCCTCTTGAAGATAATGTCTGTGACTCAAATTATGCTGAATATGTTAGTTAGGAAGTAGTATGAAGAACAATACGTATTTCTAACCTGGGGGAAAAAAAACCCCAAACGTTTCTTACTTGAATCAGATTGGACTTTGAAAAGTTGGGTTCTTAATCAGCTTTTTTCCTAACTGTTCTGATGGATTAAATGTTAATTTAATGCTAACTTATTCTGGTCTCTCAAATATTTTCCCCATCTTTCTGTTCACTAGGCTCACTATTTGCAGCCTCTAGTGGCTGTCCAACTAGCAATTACCCCCAACGGTACCAAAGAAGAAATAGCAATTGAGTGTAAGATCCTGGGCTCACCTAATTTAAAAAATCAAGATGAACGTGACAAGTTTCTGGGACGAATTGCCTTCAAAGTTATGATGTCTGAATAGCTGGAGTAAGCACTCTCCACCAAGTAAATGTTGTGTTGTCTGTTTTGTATCAGCTGGACATGCCATTCTAGGATATGAGACCACCTTGAAGAATGTTAAGGTGGTTTATGGTGTTCAGGGTAGCATAATAATATGCTTCCAAATTGTATGTTTGAATTCCCTTAAAATAAATGCCTATCCTGCTTTTTGCCTACCCCGTTGGAACAGTGTACAGACTATAGTTATGTCATAGGGACCTGTAAATAGCTGTTTTCAAACACATAATAATGGTGACCTTTGTCCTGCTCTAAAATGTGGTTTTATCCTCCAAGTGAGTGTCTCAAGCTTAATGTGCTGTGCTCTGTAAATATTGTATTGATTTAACACTGGTTTAACTGTCATATCTCAATGCTGACACGGTTAGAGGGATAAATAATAAATGGTACCTGATTGACATAGTGATTTCTTTGTAAGAGTGAACACCTCCAACAGAAATGGTGTGTGTGGGAGTGGGTGGGTCAGTGGATGGATGGCTGTGTGGAGATGCCTTAAATTGTGGACGACTGGGTGGTGTGGGAGAATTGAAGTGGATTTTAAGAGTTGGCATCTGAAAGTAAGTGCTTAACTAGTACTTTCTTGTGCTTGTCACTGTGCAAGTATTGTGTACATGTAATACTTGGTATAGAATTTGGTGTTCTAGCTGAGGAATTGAACCTTTCTTTGTGTTGTTAATTGCTTGTAATATGTGGAGCACAAATAAAATCTATACAATATTTTGAAACTTTTTAGTTCAGAAATATCAATAGAAAACAATTTAAATAGTTTAGAATCCTAGTAACAGTTGTACAGCAGAGCTGCTTGAAAGAAGTGGCCTCACTATTGTGGGAATAGGCTTTGATTTTCCAATTAAAAAATTCTGGAAGAACCTCTGTTTCAGAGAAAAAAAAAGGAAAAAGAAAGGATTGTCTTGATTAAACATTCTTGTTTAATTTATATATCTGTTTTGTCGCATCATTTTAACATCTCATGTCTTCATCTGCTCTATCATCTTGGACTTTCTGTGTATTTCATCATCATCCATTTAGAAAATTGGTGTCATCAACTGCTTTATAGGAATACCCTGTTGACTTGGGGTTAATTACTTGCAGTATAACTTAAAGTGCAGCTGCTAAAATGACTACAGACAGACTGGTTCATTGTGATTACTGCTCCCTTTGAACCAGGCTGAGCCATGCCTTTGGGCTCACTTGGGCAGTTGAGCTGACATGCAATTTATGACTCTTCCCAAGGTTTTTGTGTCTTTCAGTCTTGGGGGGTTGGGCTTGAGCACGTGGTTCACATTCTGATGTCTCCCCAGTATTAAAGACCACAGCAAATCTGCATTTGTGTAAATACCTGCATTTGTATGTTGTGCTAGTTAGGCCCAAATTTCTTACTTAACAACTTTTATACCTAATTATTACAGTGGGTTTTAATGTTTTATTTAAACAAATTAAATGAAGGATTTCTAAAATTCAAGATCCAGTCTTAATGCCCTGTTTTAAGTTTGGGCTCAGTCTAAGCCACATTAGTGAAAAACTTTTAACAGCTGTGCAAGCCTACACTGATGCACAGTTGGAGAAAGCTGCTCTTAATGGGACTTGAACAGTGTCTTAAACCTCATTAAAAATAGATTTATATTGACCTGATAACCATTCAGCATGCTTTTTGTTGTCTACAAAAGAAAGTTGTTGTTCCTACAATATGCAATGAATATTTTTGTAATAATGGCATGCATTAATACTGAATGAGATGTTCTTTCAAAATATTCCATTACTAATGTTTTAAATGATGCACTTTTAGAGCTGGGATACCTGGCTTCTTGAAGATATGACTAATTGCTTATCCGTGTATTAATACTGCCTGAAAGTATTTTAATAGTTGTGAGGGATCTTAAGTGTAGATGTTGCATCTGGTAATGAAAAGGACTAGTTTCATGTAAAAACTTCTCACATTTGTGTTCACTTAGGAATGATAAGAAGTTCTGGAGAAACACTCAGTTTTCAAATGAGCTTGTTTTTTGCAACAATTTCTCTTTTGACTTACCTTGTCTATAGACAAAGCATGAAATGGCAACTTTTCACCAGCACTTTTCAGACAGGTAAAACTCAATAAACTCCTGTTCTCCCTAGATTCTGTACAAGTGGTGTTTTGTTGTTTTGGGTTATTTTTAATTGAAACATGTAAGGATTATCAGTTGTGGGGACGGGGGGGTGGTGGAGAAAGAAACAAAACAGTTTTTGGGATGGTTCAGCTATCAAAGTAAGCATGTAAAACGTGTGTGGGTAGTAATTCTAGTGTTAAGCTATTTAATTAAATGGAACTGTTTCTCATTTTTATTGCAGTGTCTTGAGTAGGTAAAGGATAAAGCAATTATCTGTAAACAGGTATGCAGTCTATTAGGATAGGATGAAATTACTGTTTTCCTTCATATGAAGTTTAGAATAAAGGTTTCTTAGCCTTCTTTTTAAATTATGAATAAAGGTTTAAATTTATTACCATGTTAGCAGAAACCTGAAATGTTTAACTTTTATACTGGTAAATTCCTACTGGGTAAATTTTAGTGCCTTCAAATCTGGAAACAAGGACTTTTAATTTCAAACCTGTAAAACTGCCAGTGTGTGTCCAAATGAGCTGAGGTGCTTTCTCCTTGCCATGCCCTGCTCCCCCTGCCGCCCCCGACATGAACACAGGCACAGGTACAGTGGAGGCTGAGGAGAGGCTTGTCAAGAGACAAAATGAGCTGGAGGGTTTTATTTACACCCCTCATGCAGTGGATAAGATGATCCTTTGAGGACAGATGATGTTTTGCACTGGCAATTTTGACTGGCATTTACTTCCAGCTGAGAATGACTCTGCTTGTAGAACAGTAGTAAAGAAAACTCTTTCCTTTTGTCCTGAAATGTCTGCTGTAGTAGTTCCCCAGCAGCAGAGACAAAATCTGCATGCAAATGAAGAGTAGAAGGAAGAGTTGTAGACTAAAGGAGTTGTGAATCAGTATGGAAAAAAAAAGTGAGTGGAGAAGGTGGGTATTTTTTTGTGTGTGTTTTTAATCCCCTGCACCCTGCCTCTTTCTCAGTAGGAGATTTGGAAAGGGAAATATATTTCTCAGCACCAAGTCCTCCTGAATGTTTTCCTACGATTTTTTAAATGCAGTATTCTCAGGAACCTGGTACTGAACCTGGATTTGCCCTATTTAAGTCTACCTCTCTGTGAAACTTACTCATCATTACTTTTGGAGAGATTGAGTTAAATAGAGCTTGAAGCTGAACAAGAACTTTGCATCAGAGGGTGCACATTTGCCTTCTTAAAAAACGAGATGGGTCTCCTGTGATGGAGAAAAGTGCATAATTAAAGGTTTTCTGGAAAAATCGGAGATGCTATGAGTATGTGGGCAGCTCTGAGTATGGATTTCAAACCCTCAGAATGCTCAAAGCTTTAATCTTAAAGATTTTTGCAATTATGCAGAGCTGAGCTTTGACTGACCTGCTAGTGGAAGTGCTGATCATCTTGCTAACTGGACACTTTGTTAAAACACCTCAGCATTCACACTAAGTCTGCCATCAAATTACTGAAGCCTTCTAATAAATTTAGATTTACAGTTTGTGTTAAGTATACCTGCAAACTAGTGCTTCTTTTCTTACAGAAGAAACATTCTGTTAATGTCATCTACCATGAAAAATCTTTCATTTATATGGATTAATTTGGATTATTTTATTCAACCATGCTGAGAACTTCCCTTAGTAACAGAACTTGGGGAGGGAAAAGAACAAGCCAACCTTTCCAGCAGTATTCTGAAGAGCTACACTGCTCTGTAGACCTTAAACTTCAACATAGTTTGCAGTGACAAGTGTCTGCTGGCTCACTCAAACTGTGGTCAGACACTTTATTCAGATTACAAATTTGAAATTTCCACACTGAAATGTGTCTGGAGTAGTTTTTCTCATGGGGGAGAAGGAAGGGATAGTAATCCACATTTCTCCTTACTACTTCTCCCGTTTAAGGCTTAGTTCTAATTATTGGTAGGAATGATTCTATATGCTCTCTTTCCTTTAGTAGTGTTAGGTCCCTGTTAGTAGTTAAGTTCACATTTGGTAGTGGAATTAATAAAGGTACATCAAAGATCCTCTTTGATAAAACTTTTAGTTCTCAGAGATCTTCCATTTATTGCTGGAGTTTGGGAGGATGTGTAGAAGACACCTTTCTTCTGAACACAGCTGGCTGGTGGGAGAAGAGAGGATTCCTGTACTGCTGACCAGGCCATGGTCCATCATCAGTCACATACACAAGCTCTCATTTGAGGGGTTCTTCAGCAAACTGCAGCCTAGAAGGGCTGAGAAAGAGCACGCAGGTCAGTGCCTATGTCAGAGCTGACTAACTTGACCATTTGATCTTTTTGAAATAATGTGCATGGTCCCTAGGTAAAAATAGTGCATATGATGATTGATCTGGATTCTCCTAACGGCTTGACAAATACCTTGAAATCTATAGTCTGTCACATGTATTTTAGAGGGTCCATGTGTTTTGTCTGAAGACTTGTGCTTCCTGCTGCAGTGTCACGCTCTTGAGCAGAAAGCTGCTGCAGTGGATCTCATGTTTCCAAATGCCCCAATGTTATAAAGTAGGTCAGAAATTGCATAAGATGCCATTACTGGAAACTGCTGTAGGCTGACTTGCATATGAAAACTCAGCAGTGCAACTGTCAAATGCACTGTGACAAAGAGAAATGCAGCCGTGGCTTAAAACATGACAAGAGAGCGCTCTGAAATCTCCCTAGGATATGAATGGCTGTTGGAATTGTGAGATGTCTTTGCCCCTTCAGTTCATGTTCCTGCTATCTGCTGAGCCAGACTGCCTGCCTGGCTTGTCAGGGGACTCACGTTGTTCTTATCTGCAGGGAACTCGGGCACATGGCTCCTTAACTGCTTCTGCACCACAGAAAACACATTCAGTGCTCCCCTGCTTGCCAAGCTCCTTGGGAACAAACACAGTGCACAGTGCAGCGCCAGTCATGTAAAGGAAGGATCTGTAGCAGCTCTTGCTGGTGATCAGTAAGGGCCAGGGGGAGAGTGGGGTAAGTGCACAAATCTCTGCAGTTTCTCCAGTTTAACACCACCAAGCCCAGGGACTGCTGAGCAGGGTACAGCCTGGGCATTTTTTCCTTCATAGCGCTGTTTTAGAGCTTTACTACATTTTACTTTCACATTTTTTATCTTTGAAGAATTTGAACACTGGAAAGGACAGTCTGCTGTTTCATTGGGCTTTTTGCTGCTGATACTTTGGTATAATCTTTTTTAACACAAATGTAACCAGTTGGATAGAAACAAAAGAACTCCCAGTTGGGAGGATTATATCCATTAGTAATCAGAGTGGGGTATATTTGGCTGCAGTTATCTTTTTAAATTATTATTATTGTAATTTTTAAATTATCTTTTAGTTCAGTGTAGTTTTTTAACTGTGAATGCTTCAGAAAATATACTGCTTGGTAATACATTTTCCAAAGGTTTGAAATACGGGCACTCATCCATGAAAAGAATGAATTTGCAGTTATTTCTGAAAAATCTTCACCATCCAGGACTGCTTTGTTTCCTGGAATTGTTGACTCTCTGGTGGTACTTGTGGCCATTTGTCATCATGCCAATCAACCCATTTCCTACAGATAAACAGATGGGTCAGTACCAAGCATCTCAGGAACACACAGTTGTAGTTAGATGTGCTGGAAGGGTCTGCAGTTAATGCACAAACCTCAGCAGGTCTCTGCCAGTGCAAAAGCTTCTGCCCCTTATTTTGCTGCTCGAGGGCCAACAAATAGTGATCTGACAAATGCCCTGATATGGTTGACTCAGTGCTTTGGCAATGGCCTCTAAGACAGAGCAGCCCTATCACATCCAATCTTAATTTAATAGACCTAATACATTGCCTGATGACAGAAAACGGTAGGTAGAAGCTTGGCAGAACATTAAATAGAAGTTTGTAAGCCTAGGTAGAATGCTTAGAACCTGGCTTTAGTCATGCAAATGAGATGATGAGAAAATATCAGAAGGTGAGAAGGTTTGAAAGTAATAACAATAAAAACCTGGGTTTTCCCCGGGCTTTCATCAGCCTGGCCAACCGGATTGCAAAGAGCCAGCAGCTGTGTTAACCTGCATCTTATTAGCAACAGTTACAGCAGCTTTTTCTACAATTTGGTTCATTTAGTATTAGTAATACTTAGTGACTTGGTTACGGTAACGTGGAAGTGTTATCTTAGCGTTAAGATGGTAATTCCAAACTCTTCAGAAATCAGGAGTGTTTATTAAAGGGCGGATTTAGCAGCAGCGTTCCCCAGGTTCCCCGAGCCCCGCGGAGGAGCCGCGTGCGGCGCTTTCCGTCCGCGCGGAGCCGCTCCCGGACCGGCGCGCGGCCCTGAGGGTGAGGGGCGAGCCCGGGCCCGCAGGGCACCGAGCGGCGGCGGAGCGCAGGGACAGGGCAGGGCCAGGGAAGGTACGGCGGGCAGGGCAGGGCTNGCGGTGCCCGGTGGTACCGGAGCCAAACGCCACCGGCCCGCCTGGGCTCGGCCTCGCGGGTCCCGGGGAGGGTCCCGGCCTGTGCCTGCCCCTGGAGCCGGGGAGGGGAAGGCACCGAGCGCAGGGGCCCGCTGCAGAGGGCGGAGGGCGAGCGGAACCTGCGCGGGCGGTGGCGGAGGAGAGCAGGGACGGCTGTGCAGGGCAGTGATGGCACAGGCTCTGCCATCGCCGAGAGGGCCCGGAGCGCAGGACACACAGGGGCAGACATGGGAACCCGGCAAATACAGGCCGGGTCCCCAAGACAGGGGTGGAGTTTCTTGGAAAGGAGAGTAATACGGGTGTTGTGGTGAAAAGCTGTTATTCCAGAACAGTAGATTTATAGCACAAGAGCTGCCTCTTAACAAAACACATCAACATGCAAACACCTCTCTTTCTGATGCTTACCTAAGTTGTGGCCTTAAAACATGTTGGCAGTTGTGGAAGCTCCACTGGCTTCTCTTTTACCACCGCCTTAAAAAATAACTCTTACCTTTACCGCAGAGCAGCGTGGGTGCGGTGCGGGCTGTCTGTGGTGCGTTCACACCCTGCCTTTCCTTGCAGGAACTTGTTCTCCGTGTGCTCAGCCCGGTCCTGTTACTGGGAGCTCTGCTTGCTGCTTTAATTTTACTCTGCAGAGCCAGAGGCTTAAATTGTACACAGGTCAATGCTAGGACATTTTTGTGGGGTTAACTCATTTGAGACGTTTTTTAATTTCTAAATGTGCCAAGATACTTACATCCTTGTAGTGTTTATTTATTAAAAATAACTATCTTGCTTATGCCAGCAGCTGCTGTAAAAATGCAGTTTGCTGCTTTTTACATGATATGGTGTTGAATGTAACTTTTGTTATTTAATACTTGAAAAATAATGTTCAGTTAATGTTTGCAGATAATTTGAATGTAATATTTGTGTGTAATGCTGTCATTGCTGGATAACCTGGACTTTAATGTCAAAATGATGAAAACTTGGGTTAGCACAGGTCATTTGAACCAAGGAGACTACTGGCTGTGTGGTTTCAGTATGTATTGTACATGAATGGTGCTTAGATAATTTTGCCTTTTTGTAACTGTTTGCCGCCTTACACTGGAAGAGCACAAACCCTTCTGTTTGCTTACTTCTTCCTTTTGATGTCATCTCATTGTTGCAGGCTTTTCTTTCACTTCCTGCATGTCTTTGCCTGGGACAATGGTTTTCAGTTTTCTAATGGGTCTGTGAGTTCTCTTCGTGGCTGCTGAGAGATTCTTGAAATGTTGTAAAACCAAGGCTGCAATGAGTGTCCAGGGGCAGCTGTAAGAACCAGTGGGCAGCAGTGCCTTCAACAATTTGGGACTTTCAGTCTGACAGGCTTGATTTAACCTTTGTGACAGATGGGAAGCTCTGAAATACATAGAACAGCTTCTTCTGTTTTGTTACCTCTGAAATGTGGTTCAGCAAGGAGAAGGCCCAGGGATATCAGGTTTTCCAGCCTTTTGAATGATTTCCAGTCGAAACAGGAATTCTGTGGGACCCCCCGAGCAGACGGGTCCCTCCCCGGCAGGGGAAGGACGGGCCCTGCAGCCTCCTCAGGAGCAACCTACACGGATCACACGGCTCCGGCGGCACTCGTGACACGGCACCCGGACAAGGGAGCATTGTTCACATTTATCTCCTGTCCTACACTTGGGCTTGAGACAGAGCTTAATGAATTATAAACCTACACACATTTGAGGGGTTTCTGCTTTTCCTGAATGTTTTCAGATATTTTTGCTTTCTAACAGAATTCGTGGAATTCAACAAGATACAGTTTTAAATACTGTTATTTTTAACTAAGGACAATATTCATTGTTGTCCTAATGTTTCCATTATTAGCACAGAGCACCTTAATCCTCCAGCAGTTACCATTGCTTGATTAATTTTTTTCAGGAAACATACAGATTTACTTATGTGAAGATAAACATAAGCTAGTTTATATGATGGTATCTGGTTGGACAGTCAGAGAAACTCTGACCAAAAGTATCTGTAATTTCAGAGAGCACTATTTGCAGACTTCTTAGATATCCATGCTGAGTACTTCTTAGAAAAGATGAAATGGGCTTTTGTGCTTTCACATTTCCTCAGTTGCTTTTTTGGGTTCTTGGGGAGGAGATTCCCCAGCTGAAAACAGCACAAAGAACTAAGGATTCTTTAGAGGAGAGTATTTATTCCAACCAGGTTCACCATCAGCTTAATGTTTCAGAATCATTGATTAGCAACTTATGGAGCACTGACAAACAAAGGTAAGGGTTTTTGGACTTTTTTTTTGTAAAGCATAAATAAGTCCTAAATATCTTTATTGCTGATATAAAAGCTATACCCTCTCATCGTCTCATTTCTGCAGTCGTGTTTCCTTCCCATAAAAAAGACATTGCAAGAGTTTTAGGTGGTTATTCGCTAAATCTGTTAGTGAAAATGTCTTCCCAAATATGCCATTACATTTTAGATGAAAGGAGTTTGTGGTATTTTCTGTTTCTTACACAAGAATGAATTCAGTTTTTTAAGTCTTCTGCTATTGTCTTTAACCTTTACTTTTCGCTGGTTTGAGATTAAAAGTAGTGAGTCTTGGGTCTTCTGTGCATGTGGGGAAAAGCAAGCACCATGACATTACGTGGTGTTTTCGTGTTTGGCAGAGTTGGAAAAACAACACAGAGGATGAAGAGGCATAATTAGCCAACATCTAATGCTGCCTAAATTCTTGTCATTTGGATTCTTGGTACCAAAATAGGAGGAAGGGGTTTGGAAGGCTGTGTGTTCCGAGTCTATAGGTGTTTGAAGGGTGCTGAACAGGATAGATCTACCATGAAACCAGGGGAACACACCCTGTTTCTGGGGCCTTCTCTTATGTATAGATTAGGTATTTGTCTTGAATGGATAGGGACAGTAACATCCCTAAACATTTTGTGAGTTTTTAAAATGTAACAATTCCAGAAGTTCCAGCATCTCTCCCTGGATAGTGACATAGGAGGTTTCTCTGAATGACAAGCCAACAAGGATGCAGCTGCTAGACTGTGATATTTTCAAGAACCAAAGGATGCAATATTTATGTAAAGCAGGGCAGTTCCTTGTTTTCCTAACAAGGTATGCAGACCTGGCAGAGTTAACCTTGAGCAACCTTTTCTCTGCACTGTTCTTCTCAAAGACAAGCTTGATCCTGTTGCCTTGAAATGATTTTATTCAGTTCTTCTACAGTTAAGGTTTACATTTCAGTTCACGTAAAACTGGATGTTTTTCTCCAAAGCATACACAGACCTCAGACTGTCTGCTTCCCACCCCCATTTGCAATGTACAATTCCCACTTGCAGCATTTTCAGTAAACATGGGATCAATTGAGTATACAGAAAAAGCTTCTATAAAATTTCTGTTAAAAAAATAACAAGTTTTTATTTACAAAGTGTTTGCTACTACAAAGTAATATTTCCTATTGGTTCAAATATACTATTTGCTAATGCCAGTGTTCCTATTAGGAAAGTAAAACTTTGTATATGCATTTTTCTTTATATCTTTGTCAGTGTTTAAAGCACATAAAATACTACCACGTTCTTTTTTACACTACTCCTAGCCACGTACAATGTGGTAGTGGAAATTAACACTATTTGATCAGGACAAAAAATCAGCATAGCTTAATAGCAGACTTTCTGCAAAAATAAAACTTTAGTTTTTAATTTATAGGTATTTGGAAAGAAAGAAATCTATTGAGAACTCAAAAATATACAGCAACTGAAGATGAGTGGGAAACTTGGGCTTTTCTGAAGATACGAGAGTTTAGCACAAGAAAAGGGAGAAAAATTTCCACTAAAGTGTTTGTGTGACACTTTGTGCCAATACACATGTTGGGAGAACAAGATGAGTAGATTAAAAAAATTAATTAAAACTTCAAATCCCATATAATTAGCATATTTGTAATTGGATTTCTCTCTTCCCACCCACCATGTTTATAAAACCCTGCTCTGAGTTCAGTGTTGGAGGTCATTAAATAGTTTTGTCCATGACTGGCCTTGTTCTTAAAGTTTAATTTAAAAGTTAATGGACTTTCAAGTGGTTTCTGCATTTTAAATATAAAAAGGAAGTGTCTCTACAATTACTTCCATGTAGAATCTAGTGGATATTAAAAAGTGCTACTGTAAGGGGGGATGGAGGGCTGGACCTGCCTTGTCTACCCCTTGCTGCATGTTGCAGCACCTTCAGAACATGGGCTGATGGCACATCAGAGTTAAGAATTCAGCACCAGTCCTTGCCAAGGACTCATCCACTGCCAGATCATCCCCCAGGTGCCAACAAACAGGCCCTGGTGTAACACTCTGCCTGTGCTTGCTGGCCCGTTCCTCCTGATGCCGTGTGGGATATGCAAACACAAAGGCTGGGCCTTGGTCCCAGGGCATGGTTTACAGTCAGGGCCCGAGGACAGGCTCACATCCTACTTCTTACAGGTTCCTTCAAAGTAGGATTCATTCTTTTACAGTAGGTGCTTGGGAGATACAGTCAACATTTGTCAACAATGTCACAGCATTTGCATACGCTTCTCTGAAGTATTTTCCATGTACACAGCATGGCCTTCCAGATAAGGGAATGTTTCAGAAACTTGTGTGATGGGTTGTGATTCAGCTGGTGTTTCCCTGGGGAAATTCTGGGAGATTCACTTATTCCCTGCATCAGTACAATGAAATCTACTAATTGTTAAAGTTATAATAGCAATTTAACAAACCCATCAAAAAGCCTGGAGACTGCTTTTGTGGACTTCACCTTTTCTGATCATTTTCACTTCTGTGGCCATTCAGTGTAGTTGTGTGTGACCTGAAAATGTCAGCAGGGAGGGCTGTGGATATGTGGTGGTTTTCCCTCTCTGGCTGCCTGGCTCGTGTGGGTGGGCAGCAGGGGCAGCACAGGAACCAGGCAGGGTGGGGGACGAGTGTTTCACCCAGCTTGGAGACGAGAATGGGCTGAAACCAATTCACCAGGAAAGACTCATTTTGTCTTGGAAAAATTTTCTACATAGATGAATTGCATTGGCATCTAGAACTGGATTTAAATTTGACATTGCTGTATCCTGCTATCCCATGGTGTCCATATATCTAAAGTACGGGTGCTCAGAAAGTGTGGAGTACTTAAGAATGGCATTTAGAGAAATCAGATTTAAGTGATTGCACTTTTCTAGCCAATACAGAAGATTAAGAAAAGATGCAAGTTTGGCCTACTGGGAGATTCCTGTATCTGCTGGGAATTATCGTGGCTGTTACAGATAGTGACATGACCCAGGTCAGTCTGTTTTTCTTCTTAGATAAATGCAGAAGTATTTATTTGCTCCATAGTGTTCCTAAGCAGGAAGCTTTCCCTTGGGATTTGGATGGTTAGATCTCAGAGGTTACTTCTGCCCAATTTTGAGTAAGAATTTTTGGTGTCCTGCAGTTTAGGTTATCATAAACGTTTGATTCTTCAGTACTGTCAAAAGTATGGAAGCAGAAAGAAAACATTTTGGTTTTGTCTGATCTCTGGGTGGGCAGACAAGGTATTAAAGGTGGAGAGTGACTATACTATCTCTGAACAGCTTCGATAAACAGCCCCTTCAGTACTAGGAGTAACACTGGTTATGGGTATTTTTTGGCAATATACCTGGACTGGGGGAAGAAGAGTTACTCATTGCCTCTTAAAAATACTCACAACACAAAATTCTAACAGCTAAGCAGGAAAGAGATAATCTGATTGGGGAACTTTGTTAAGTCTAAGGAATGAGTTTTGTGAAGTTTTATGGTATCAGGATCAGTTGTGTGAACACCTGCCAGCAGAAAATTAAGTATTTAGAGCTGTTCATGTGCTCAGGTTGGTGTGTGATGTGCACAAATTAACAAATGATTCATTGGTGCACTGCTTGCAGACAGAGGCCAGAATTCAAGGAGTGGCACATTTTAAAGAACAAACCTCCATTAACAGATCCTTAGCCTTTCCCTCCCCTGTTCCTCAGTAATGCTGCGAGAGGCACCACTTCCAGTGCTGACACCTGAGACCCTTCAGCCTCAGAGTGACCCAACTGCAGCAGAGGGATGTCACCTCAAAGTATGGCTATTACTAGAATTTTTTAAATCACAAATTAAAAGAAGCGCACAGTCTTTCCTCAGCTCATTACATCTGGTTATTTAATATCATGATGTTCCTGAGAGATTCCTGCAATGAAAATATATAAATGAGGAGGGTCAGGCAGAAGATAGCTTGCTTTGGTTTGTTTTCTTTATGCCTTACCCTGTGGTACTGGCTTTGTTTTTAAATGAATCCAAACCCAAAATATCTTTAACTCACTAAAAGGAAAGTCTTTACAATCAACTGCCTGGATTTCAGCTGAAAAGGGCCAGTTAACTACAAAAAAAAAGTATTGTCCAGATTTCAAATATGGTTAAGTTTCAGCCATACTATTGAATTAAAATGGTGGATTTGGTCAAAAGAAAGAGCACTTGAGCTTTTAAACCTTAACTGTGGAATTCTAAATTCAAGCATTATTTCATGTATGAACATGAACTTGAAGGCCTCATTTTTTTTAAAAAAATCAAAAGGATTAAAATTTGATTATTAGGCCTTTTTACATAATTTTACTTGAGGCTGACATACATAGTTGATCAGCAGAAGCCCTTCTGTGGGAATTCTATCCTTGGCAATTTCCAGCTACTCAAAAGGATTCTGGGGTATTTGCAAACTGTAGTTTAAAAATTAAAACCCCTTAACCAAAACTGAAACACCTTCAGCAGGGCTTGTACTGGGTTTAATGGTGTTGGTTTAAGTAATACCTTTGGTTGAACCGGTCTTATTTGCTAGATACACACATTTTCTGAGATCAGTGGATTGTTGACAATTCCAGTGTGGAAATAAGAAGACTGGTGCACTTTAATACAATTTTAAGTATCAAAATCCACAAACATTATGTCAGATTTCCACATAATAGAATAATGCTGTCTCCCACTTGTAGTTTTTCATTTAGATAGTGGAGCTGACAAGTTTTTCTAATTCAAGTTAAGATTTTTCAAGCACCACAAAGTTAGTCCAGAAATGAAGTTGTTCACTGCACTATAGCTACAAGGGCATTTACATACAGCATTATATTGCTTGCAGCCAATTGCCTCCTGAATGTATAACCAAGAGAGTGTTCTGAGACACAGAAACATCACTTAAATTTATCTTAAATATAAGTTGCATGAAAATTTAAATGGTAACTTTTTCTTATACGAAGTATGATCTAGTACCTGTTGCTGCTTGACTCCTGTCAGTGAATATCAGGGATGCTGCATGAGACAGGAGATGATGATGGGAAGTGAACAGAAAATGGGAAAGCCAGTGTTGGTCACGACCATTTCATTGTGGGAAGTGTTTGCTGGCTCTCAGCAGGAGGGAGGGCCTGTGTGTTGAAGCAGCTGAGCACAAGCACTGCCGTGAGCTTAGTGGGAGCTCTGTGGTTTGTTAATATTCTCAACCCCCTAACTCACAATTGCAGCAGCTGCCTTGCATTTACCCGTTTTGGTTTGTGGTTTTTGTGTGTTTTTTGTTTCTTTTAAAAATATGGCAGCCAAGGTCACGAGGAATGATTAAAAGGTTTGCCTGAGATCATACACAAGTGACTGTGGCTGGATAAGGCCCCAAATTCTCCTCGTTCCCAGACTTTAGTGTAGCCACAAGACCGCTGTGCCTCAGTTGAACTTCATCCTCAGCTGGTACTTGGCACAAAGAAGCCCAAGGAAAGAATTTACTTTTGAAGTCTCTTCTAAAGGTTCTAACTTGTTTGTACTTTGTATTTAACTAGTCCAGGAAAAGTAACTTTTAAAGGCTTGGTTCAACTGTAAAATAAGTGTTATGTGCTCCCATATTTTTTATTTTTTATCTTTAAATTTGATAGTTTGGTGTTTGCCAGAAAGCAAGCAGCTGTGCATACTGCAGCTTTGAAGGGCACAGACACCAATGGAGGAAAGGTGTCACTGAAAATCTTCCCCCTTTCAAGCAGAAAGCCCACTGGCTGCTAATGAAATACATTCAGTTTCTGGGCTGGAAACCATTTTTTGCCAGGTTCTTATAGTTCAAACTGCTGCTCTTTAGGAATTGATTAGCGGTTTGCTGGTTTTTCTTTTTACACAGATCTTGAGTGGGAAGTGTGAAGAAAGTGTAAAGTTAAATGTATCCCTAATGTATTGTTGGGGGGAGGGAGGTAGGATTACTTTGGAAGATATTTCCCTCTTAAAGAATTCCTTAGAATCATGCATAAGTTATCTTTGATCTGCCCTCTCCAATGAAAGCTGACCAATAGGGCAGTTTTTGAAAAAGCAATGGGGTTTTTAGGAATGCAAGTGATGATCTGTTTAAATGAAATGTCAGTCATGAAGCTGACAATTCCATAGTAATGTGTGTGGAGTGCCTATTCCATTCTCCCCCCATTTCTAAAGTGACCCACTTGGCTCAATGCACTGACTCTCTCAGCAAGAACGTTCTTCAGTATCTGTAAAGCTTTTCTGGTATCGAGGTAGTGTTACAGATTCGGTGGAAGTGAGGGGAGTAAAGCTCGTTCTGCTGCTGCCTGTGAACCATGAGCACAGGGTGGTCTGAACAGTCTTGCCCCAGGGGTGAAATACCATGGTCAGCACTTCAGTTCGTGCATTTGCCCTTCATTGGTGTAGAACAGTCAGGAGCCATACCTACATCCTGGTACTCCTCACATGCTGGAGATTGAACTGTCTGTGAGGAGTTTCTGTTTGATGCTTTAGTTTGCAATGTAAACACGAGGCTGGTGCTTGTCTGCTCCTCACAGTTTTACCTGTCCTGTGAGAGTGTCAGCCCTGCGCTAACTCCTGCACACAGCCAGGCAGCTCTTGAGCTGGGGCCTCATTTTCTCTCTGTAGCTCAGGCTCGGTGCTTTTGCATCCTGCTGGCCTGAGCGAGTGCAGGTTTGGCTGTAATGATGATCTGGGCACAGCCCAGGCCGTGGGAGTGACGCTGCCAGCAGCCCAGGGGGAGCTGCTGCCATGGCTCAGGTGAGAAACAGCACAAACTTCTTCATCCCCTGCACAGGAACAGAGCCAGGACAGCTGCCTCAGACAGCTGAGACACGGAGCAACCACCTACAGACAGTGCAAAAACTGGGAAGATTTACCTCATGCAAACCAGTTAACTCAGAGGCTAGGCAAAGTCCTGGAAGCTGGAACACCATGGGAAGAGGACATCTACAGTCTATTTTGCATTGATATTCAAGGTTTGTTTTTTTGTTTAAGGTCTTTATAATTGGATGTGATGTTAGCCATGAAAAACACAGCCTCCTGCTGCAAGTCTAATTTAACAGTTAACACGGGATATGTGTTGGGTAACTTGAGCAACAGATTATTTTAAGTGGTTTGATACGACAACTGAAGTTACTGATAAAAAAGTCTGTCAGAATCCAAGCTGACCAGAATGCAAAACATGAAATGATGTATGGTTAAATTTTATTTTTTTTCCTAAGAACCTCAGCCTATGACTTTAAAAGTTATGTGACCTGCCCACCATCCCAAATTTGAAAAGACTGCCTTGAAAACATGCTGCCTGAGATCCTTAACATGGTGAGAAGTCTTTTTTTTAAAAAAAGGACGTGTTCTAACATCAAAGGGATTGTATAAAGTTAGAACAGTAAAAGAGAAGCTACACTGAATATGTTGTAATCTAGAAATACAATTTTTTTACTTATTGTCCTTGAAAAAAGCTGGTGCAGAGAATACTATTTGTTTTCTGTTTTAATAATGGCTAAGAATAATCACTTATAATAAATTAGGCCTGCAATATAAATGAACATATGAACCTCTTATACTAATGTTACTTTTAGAGTATCTAAAATGGATATAAGCTATTTCAAGATTCATTTAATCACTTGCAATTTATATTACTTTAAGAATCTTCTATACAGCAAACTGAACAGAAAAAAAGCAAACATTTTAACAGCCCCTTTTCCCTATAAGCACTTTCATACAAGATAATTTTTAATAACGATTTTAGCACATTTGCAAGTGCTCACTCCCCCTTTTTCTAAAGCCAAAAGACAACGCAAGAATCGGCTTTTACTGACTGGCTGTTTTCTTCTCCGTCTAAAAAGACAAGGGAAAGACAGAGAGTCCCAAAATGGAGAAGATGAACTTAAAGTTTACTTTGCCAAATCTCCAGGGACTTTGTTCTTTTCCTCATTTATAGTTTATAAAACCCACGTTGCTCTGCCTCTGCATGTCACTCTGTGTTCAGTTATACAATTCTTCAATTTCAGCTAAGGATAAACTTGTTTTGAGGCTTCCATTTTGGTTCACCGAACACAGTGAACAAACACCAAGGCAAGAAACCAGTAAAATCCAAACAGGAACTCCCATTAAGAACATTTGAGCAGCATTTTGTATGTTTCATTTTCTACTGTCCTCATTCTGGGGAGGAAGAATCCTCATCTTCATCTTCTTCATCCTCCTCGTTGAAGGAGCAGGGCGTCTCCCCCCGGGACGCTGCACTGCTGGACTGCTGGCTGCTAGGGCCAAGCAGCTGCGCAGTTGCTAAGGCCACTTCAGCATCCAGACACAACCCTGGATTCTCACTAGCAAAACAACAGAAAGGGTGAAGTTTAGAGGGTTTCTCATCAGGTTTTAAGCTTTTTCTTTTTGGCCTCAGCTTTTCCTTTAGTCGAAGAAATGTACAACAAGGAAAAATCCCAAAGTGTTACAGTAAACACAGCTATTAGTTAGGAGAGCTGATAAAACGTCGGAAAGTTGCATAAAAAAAGAATATTGGGTGACTACTTCTTTTTCATAAATAACTAGTAGAATTGCTTAAGCTGAAGGAAAAAAGGGGAAATCTATCAGAGTTTCATTAATTCACAGAAAGTTTGCAATATAAAATGAAGCTTTTAAATGCTATAAGAAAGAACTTGCTCCAAAATAATAATCCCTATAACAATCCCTGTTTCTATTTTTTATGATACAGCTAACTTCCAGGCAAAGTTCGGCTGCTGAGGTGTACTTTAGGTTGGAGTTTTGCACAGGGTGCTTTTTGTTTGGTTGTTGCTTTTTAATTTTAAATCTTTATTAAGCTGTGTGGACTAAACTTCTTTCATGAGAGCTTAAAGAGCAGTGCATTTAGAGAGGAGACATTCTTATGCATTTTTCAGAAATATTACTGGGCTTTTATCCACATGTAATTATCTATTTGTAGTCCATGCCCAGGCAGGAATTTAAGGTTAATCAGGAAAAGGGGCTTGAAAGTGACTCTATTCTTATGAAACATAGGTATGAAATAGCTGGTATGTTCACCATTCAAAGCATGTTGATTTGACCTTTCAAATATAATTATCCTTCAAGGAAGACAGAATTAAAGAGACTTTTTCACGATCAACCATGATAGGAAACTACCTCAATTCCTGCATGCAAAAGGTATGAAATAGCAAGGTTACTAAAGTACCACAGGCATATATAACTATGCTTAAAAAATATATATTTTATTTACCTTGATTTAGCATCATAAGTGCCTCCAGCTGCCTCGAAATGGGAAACTGCTTGTACTGAACTTGAAAGCAACCCTTGGTTTATCCATGAAAATCCAGCAGACATATCTAGAAGAAAGCATAACTATTTATGATAGTTACTTACATTTTTTCTTTCTTTTACAGTTTTAAACTTTGAGTTCTCTTTGCAGTTAGGATCCCTTAATTTAGTTTAGAAGGTACCAGTAGCTTGAGTTTTCTACTTTGGATGTGTCCTGTTTAATCAAGATGAAATTATATCCTGTCTTTGTGGATGCATTTAAGCCTTGCACTCAGCATTTCCCCCTGAAATGCTGACAAGATTCACCTGGCTGGTGGCTGTCTGCAATCACAGGTATCTGAAGTAGGAGTTCTGGAGTCCTCCATGGAAACTTACTGCCACAGCCTGACCCTGTGAAATGCCCCAACAGCTCCAAGTGCCCCACTTGGTGAAGGTACAAAAGGAATTGTATTTAGTTGGGTTTGAGACTGTGCAGTGAACCCCCCAGGCAGTGCCTGTGTTGCTGTGTGTGTTCTGTGGCCAGAGGCAGCTCCAGCCTGGTGCTCTCTTGGCTGGCTCTGGGGCAGCCTCCTCATCCACTCTGCCACCAGCCAGGGCTGGGCAGCAGCTGGGGACATGCACAGACCATGGCACAGGGCTGGTGCCCAGAATGAAAGAGAGCCTGCTGTCCACTGCATAGGAGACATGCAAGGCACTCTCCTCCCTAGGGATAGGAAATGGGGGTTTAAGACCATTAAAATGGTCTGGCAATAATGCTGAGCTCTTGAGGTAGTTTGTTTAAAGCCCCTTGAGGGATGTGAAGAGGTTACTTACAACCCCCATAGTACTTGTTTTCAAATTCCCTAACAAGTTATGCCTGCCAGTTGTTGCCAGTTACGCACATTTCTGCTAAGAGAATCAGCAAAACAACTCCACTGACCCAATTACATTTATGGTTTGGTTTTTTTTGTGTGTGTGTGTGTGTGTGTGTGTGTTTTTAATTTGTTTCTTAGATAAGGCATTTCTATTCACCTACACAAATTCTGTCTCGACACAAAGTTAACATCAAAACAAAGTTATCAAGATTGTCTAGTTCTTTTCCATGGTACTACATGGTTTAATATGCCAGAAGAATAACAAGACACTGCTAGTAATCTTGTGGTTTATTAACATTTCTGGATAATAGTTCATTAGTTTTCTTTTTGAAGAGCAAGGTAGAGGCATGGCAGAAAGGTGGTTCATTAAAGCATATCCCTGCCTTGTATTTTCATTGCCTTATATTTCTAAATTCAGTTTCCAGTGGGCTCTGAGGAACAAGGGATAAGAAGTTTGTGAAAGATGGGGAGTTGCAGGCATTTCCAGTACAGAAAAGTCTGTCAAAATAGAAGCGTGCCTACAATGAAGAGACTAATTTATTCTGGCAGTGTAGATCAGTTACTAATAGCTACACTTAAAACCAGGGAAAGCAGTTTGAATAAACCTCCCCAAGTTTGTGCAGTCCAATCTAATAGTGGCATTGTTATGTACTAGGCATAGCTTGTAGCAGATACACTTGGTAGAATTTCTACTTTTTTTGAGAAAGCTCTAAATCAATACCCTCAATAGCTTTAGCAGTTAATATACCATTTATATATACTGCATGGGAGTGTTGTTGACATCTGAACAAACTTGCTCAGGCAGTGGGAGCTCTTAGCTCATTAGTTTTAACTCCAGCCCATTTTCTAGTCCTGACTAATTACACAGGTAAACAGCAGAGCACTTCTTCACACAGGGAAAAAGAACAAGTCCTAAATGGCACCACTTTGTCTACCCACTGCCTTAGTGGGATACATAAGGTGAGATGTTGTTACCCTAATTTTCTCTTTTGGTTGTGAGTGCCATCTTATGAAGACCTCTGGTGTAATTTCAAAAATAAAAATATGAAATCTTAGTTTTAAAACCCACCAGACAAGAGGATCAGAAAAACATAAATGACTGTTAATAAACATAAGCACATTTGATGTAGTTTGAAATGTTAAGCCATTTAAAATGTACTACTTATATTGAATGGAACTGAATTCTAATTTACATATAGCAGCAGAGAAGTTAAGGCAAGAGCTTTGTTCCCTTTCCTCAAAAACAAAGGACTGTATGCAGTAATTAATCATCACTTCCTTTACAGTTAAAGTCTCCCCAGAAACTTGAGAAAAATGCTGGGCTAAGTTTAAGCTGTGGGTACAGCAAGAAGAACATACTGACAATAACTATAGGAAGTCATAGCAAATTCTGGCAGCTCTAGTCCAGTGATGCAAGACTGAAGGAGTTTTGTGTCTAAGCCTGGACCTGTTCAAACAAGGGAGGTAAAAGCCTCTGCCTGGGACACCTGTCCTGAAGTCGTTGGAGGCTCCTGCTTTATTTAGAGAAGTTTAGTTCTCAGGTGGCACCTGCTGGCTCCTGAGGGATTACACCAAACCAGTTCAAAATGCTCTTTTTCTTTCCTTTTCCTCAGCTTGGGAAGAGCTGCCTTCTTCCAGTTTGCTCCTCCATACATTCAGTTACTCAAAATTAATACAAACACCTAAAAATTTGTTCTTGGTGTTAACTTAGTTGTTTAAGAAATTTCTTCATATGCAGCTCACACATCACACTGTTATAAATCAGTGTGCATTAAGTCAACAAGACAGCTAAGATAAAGCTTCCAAAATTAACAGTAAAACAACTGGTTCATGTACCAACCATACTAAGTCCTAAGTTAATTATATTAAATTTGCTTCAGTTAAGTAAGGTTATGGATTTAATCAGAAACAATATTTAACTTACCTGTGATGTAGCCTTCTAAGGCTTTTGGCACCAGTGATTTTGCAGTTCTTAGGTCCTCAGCTGAGCATTTGCCTGCTTCGAGCCCAAAGGACATTCCCATTCTCTTTAGCACCTCGCTGTCATCATGAATCTCAAAAGTATTATCGAAATTAAAGAGGTATTCAAATCTGCATGTAAAAAATCACAAGTGAGATGATTCTGAAAAAAGCACAGCTGTGCTCTTCTTGCCTATTCTTTCTGTGGTGGTTTTGGCATGCACTGAGGTAAGCATCTGGAGTCTTGGTTTTCTGTAAAGGGTCCTTAGGGAAAGAGAGGTGCAAGAAATGCTTTCTCTTTTCTGTGACTGGCATGCCTACAGCTTTAAAATGGCACATTCTCAATTAAAGTAACTTTACCAGTGCAGGAACAAAGTTTAACATTTTTACCTCACTGGGTAGATTCAAAGGGGAGGAGGGAGGCCTTATTAAACATGAACCTTCACTTGCTCTAAAGCCACAATAAGGTCACCTGAAACCCTGTCACCAAAATAACTATTTTGTTTTTCTGCTTTTACATTTCAGTTTCTGTTCTAATGTGCAACACTCCTCCTGTGAACTGACCTATTTACTTGGGTATAATTTTTCTTTTTTGGATGCAGCTAGAAAAGCTGTCTGTCCAGAGTCCTGAGTGTTCACAACCCACCGCTTCAGCTGCTGGACTCTCAAAATGTTTTTAGCTGCATATAAAAGTAGAAATTGAGATATACATTTCAGACAGCTTTAAGAAGTGCAGGGGCATTTAGGATGGCCTTACACTGTCACCACAGGTATTAAAAGCCTGGAGAGTTCTGGTCTGTAAAATAAGGCTTAGTTCCCAGTACCTCCTTTTTTTCTGACAATACCTTTATCCTTGGAAAAGCAACCCATCTGTGAGATACAGTTTCTAAAAGATAACTCACTGGTGGGTCTTCCACCACTTCTCCAAGCTCATGTCACATGTCCACTTTCTAGCTAGGTTGTTTTCTAATACTTAATTTCTTATACCTGAACCAGGAACCTTGGAAGCTTTACAGCTCTTGAGTTTATACACGGAATTTTCAATTGGTAATCTAATGCTTTGTGCTGGCTGTAATTGTCAGTTACACGCAGTATTTCTTCTGTGGCTCACACCATATTGTAAAACCTATTGTTTATGCACCTTTATTTATTTCAGCATAATCACATTAAGAGGGAAAATAAGATGTGTCGTTACAATTTTAACTGGTACAATTACATTGCTGCTGCCTAAACTGGCACAGCTCGGTGTCATGCCAAGCTACCAGCAGCAAGCTGTAATTAGTGACTCATAACTGAATTCCAATTTAAGGCACAGGGTCAAAAGCTGCATTTATTGATAGCTCTGCATTTCTTCTCCCATGGGCTGTGGCCAAATACTGGATGTTAGAAAGGAAGTAACTTATTTTCTTTTCCCAGCAAATTTCCAAACTGAAAAGTTTACAGTCTTCAGTATTTCTCCAGTTTAGTCTCTAGCAGCCTGCAGTCACTGATAGATGAAATCTCTAAACTTCTACTTTGCTGTTAACAGCTATTTGAGGATTTTCTTTCAAGCATTTGACATGACCCCCCTTCTGAACTTATGTAAACTTTTGGCATGAACAAAATCAAATATTAAAAATTGCATAGACTGTTATAAAAACATTCTTTTTGTCATCACCTGGTATCTTTTCTTAATGTCTCTCAATTTAATGAGCATCTGTGTGCAGCTGTTTTCTATGTATGCTCACCATATCACCGGTGATTTTTGAGACACCTCAGAATTCACTGTCCCCTCCTTTCTAGGCCAAGAGCCATCTGCTCCTTCTGTCAAAGCCTTTCCCTAGCCTCAGTCCTTGCTGCCCTCCTGTGTCTCTCTTGGTCAGGCCATACTTTTCCCAAGAACATGAGAGTGTGTAGTATTCCAGATATAAAGCACCGTGTGCATCTAATTTTACATTGTAATCCTTACTGGTTTTCCTAGCAATTCCCAGCATGATTTCAGCTGTTATTGAGAAATCAACTTTTGTTCTCACAGAATGCTCTGTGGGGCTGCCATGTTATTATTCAGTACTACAAGCCATGTTCAGAGGCTATTAATACTGTGCCTACAGAATTTGGGTACACTTCCTGTCCCTTTCCCATGGTAAGTGCAAATTTGATCACCAGTGATTTTGATCTGGATTTTCTGCTGCTAGAGGCAATACTTTCTGTGAGGGTACAAGAGCTACTTCCTACACGTTCTCTCTAATGTACAGCATTGTATCCCCAATGCTGCACAAACTCTTCTGCATTTCCCCTTAGAGATGTTCTAATTTTCCAAATTTCTGATACATCTATTGTGTCTGAATGCTTGTGTAAAACAAGGTATTCAGGCTACTTTTTCTTTCTTTTTCCTAGGACCAACAGAATTTATACAGAAGTACCATATACACTAAATACATTTTTCCTGTTTAAATGGGACTTACTTATTCAGATGCCTCATTTTTAAAATTAGTTCTTAAGTACTTCCTTTTTATCTGAAGACTTTGTTTTTCCTACTCCAACTTCAGAAATGCCACTCCCAGTATGCTGCTTGGCACCCATCTACCTTCTCAAACTCTAAACAAAACTTGCCAATAAACTTCTTTTTTTATTTGTGAGATGTTTCACTCTGTTTTGGCTGTTCTTGCCGAATAGGAAAAAGCTTAGAGGACACAAACCACTGATACTGTCACCCTTTTACATGCGACATTTCCAAGCAATTGCTTTCCTTTAGAAGTTCCTCTGTAAATACAATTTTGAGTAGCTAATGCTGTGAGCTTAGCTCTTCATTGGACTTAGTAACGTCAATACTTTATATAAATGTTACTTGGAGAAGAAAGGGAATTTGGAAGCCTTTTAAACAGTGGCTTCCAGCCTGGAACCAAGTGCAGAACAAGCACTGAAGCTGACCAGTGATGGAGTTAGGCAGCCCAAATACTTTCCAATAAACCAGACTGGGAGTTCTGCAAATGAAGTGGGCACCTTTGCTACCTGCCTTATTTAGCAGATCAGTGTGCCAGTGGTTAAAACAGAGCAGTTTCTGGCACTGTTTACCTATTGCTGCTGCCACTAATTAGTTGCACAACTAATAACCACAGTGGAAAGCTGGCTTAATTTGGGTTGTACACTTAATGACCTGCAGGTGACATACTACCAGAACTGAGTTACATAAACTGAAGTATCAACAACTTCAGTAATTTTGGCGTGCTCACTTTTAGCAGGAGTGTTCTCACACAGCTGGAGAGCGTAGAAGTGTGTTACACTGCTCTGGATCCCAAATGTCAGATTAATCTCTGATAACTCAAAGCAGCAGTTCTAGAGTTTCAGTATGAAATTGTTCAACTTTTTAAAAACTTCAAACCTAAATGTAGAGTCCTGTTCAAAAGAGCAGGAAGACCTCTATAGTGTGACTACAGAATAAGGGTATAATTATGCTGAATCAAAAATGATCCTAAAATTCCCAACTTGCTGAATTGCAGTGCTCATGAGAGTATTCCACAAGTTTTGTCACAGAATATACTGGATGTCAGTCTAATTTACTACAAAAATTCAACTTTTAATAGTATTGTTGTTTTGCATGCTGGTGGGTTACTAGAGCCTGTCTATTTTTGCTGTGTGATTGATGTGAAGTTCAGTACAGGATCTGCATACCACAGAGTGAAATCTGTAATCTACAGTATTAGAGCAAAGCCAGCTATTTTCAGCTAATAAACTGACTGTGAGCCGATTACCAATTAACGTAACAGCACCTCAAACTTCAGCCATATTTTCACAGGATGAAGAGCACAAGCACCCACCATTACATAACTGGAGGATTTTTCAGATTAATATGAATGCAACTGTAGCAATGTGCTTACAAAGACAGTATTACAAACTTCTGTATCTTTTCCTTCAGAGAACTTTGCTGTTAAAAACCACTTTCAAAGTTGTTATTATCACCTGGAGTACGTTACTTTTGTGTCACAGGGATAACCTTGTGTTTCTGACTGTGTACATTTTTATGGCACGCTAAGAGTAAGAATTCACATGGCAGTTTTAAATGGTAGTGCTGTCCTAGTAAATAGTTTCATTCAGTTATTTTGCTGTGCAGAGAATGCTCTTTGAATGTCAGCCTGAAGTGCCTTTTACAACGCTGAAATTCAGCCCGTTTTAACTAGAGACTGTAAGGCAGTGTTAATAAACTCATTCAGATTATTACTGCAGTTGCATTAAATATTTAAAAAAGCAACAAGCAACCCCCTGACGTGACAGTTACAAACATAAATACAATAATTACTTCTAGTAAACTAGAAAAATTTCCCACAGTTGTTTGAGGAAAAATACCAGTCCACAAAGAAAGTAAAATTATAAAATGAATTCCATAAACACTCACTTATCACTTGATATGCTGCAGTCTATAATTGTTCTTTTGCTAGTGTTGACTATTAAGAAAGGCAGCTGTATTGTGGAGGTCAAAGATGGAGGGCCTTGATTTTGCTGTTCATTTTGCTGATTTCTTTGTACCAAGTTTTTAAATGCTATTTGCTGTAAAACAAAAGAAAAAAAATCACTGACAATAAAAGAGCAGACATCAGTGTTTCCAGGAAATGGAACCTCATAGGTCTTATTTACCAACTCCCAATACCTTCATTAATTTTTTTGTCAAAAAGTGAGTTGTGGCCTGACTTTCTCTTGGCACTAGTGAAGTTCACCAGGAGCAGAAGTTAAACCAAATTTTTGCATATAAATACTATTGACTCTGTCCCACTCACACTCCCTGAAGAAACAAGAAAGGAGCAGTAAGGTTTGCTGGAGAATGCTTCCCCAATCCCTTTGAACAGGCTCTGGAATCAGAGGTGTTCTCTGGTACTTTTCATGTGTAATTACCTCAGGATAAGAGATAGTTGAAACAAGAATTCTCCCACTTCCTGTATCTGTATTTTTATTCTCATTCCCTTCTCATCGAACACCACCTTCTCTCAAAAGAATTAGTTTGGAATTTCTCCTCTGGAAGTTATTAAGCAGGTGCTGTTTGTGACACCACTCACTGCCTGCTGGTTTCTTATACCTGACTGCACATGTATGAAAATGGGTGGGTTTAGGAAGTGTTGTTTGAGGGGCTGGAAGTCAGTGTACTTACCCACCTGAGGCCCTGCTCATTCCATTTAAGGGGAAAAGGATGGATAGCCAGAATCCCAAAGGACTGGTAAACCCTTTGGCTAAAACACAATCGGGCCAATAATGACAGTGGTGGACAGTAAGGGAGTAAACCCTGTCAAAATTTGGACTAGAAAGTTAAGAGGGCCTGAGCTGCCTTATTTTCACCAGTGCAATTTCATGTTACTGTTGGAGGAACTGCTGATGTGTTGGATCAGACAGATAGAATTCCAATTGTACCCTAAGCAGAGAAACAGCTTTTGGTGATGAACAAAGAAGAAGCATCAGATATTTGAAAGTTTCAGCAAATATCAGTTACATGAAAATTGTATCAGTATAGTTGAACCAGGAAAAAACCCACAGCCTTATTGCCTGTAATCTCATAAAATCATTAGTTTACATTTAAATTAGTGAAAGTCTGCACAGACTAGAACATTAAGGAATGCTCATAACTGTGTTTATAAAATGTTACCTTATAAACAAGATGCATTTGAAATATATTTCAGCAATTAAAGCCAAAAGTCATCTCAGGTGTTGGATTTGCCAGCCTTCCACTCTTAAGAGCCAGAAATGTCTATATCCCCCAAAACAACTCTGCACACATTTACACAAGTTCTGTTGTGAACTTCATAGCTTAGGTCAAAGAGAAAATTTGAAGAATGACTCAGGGTAGCTCTGGGGGAAATTAGAGTCAACAAAGGGGACTTGTGAGTTTTTCCCATTCCCACTGAGGTTGGCAAAGCTTCAGCAGAACGCTTAGGAAAGCTTGTGGCACACAGATGGAACGTGCTGGTTTACAGCAGGCAAAACTGAGCCACAAAGTGTCAGCAAGAGGTCCCCCTACCATATTCCAGAAAGGTTACAGGGGTCAAACTTTTTTCTTAATAAGTCACAGCTGTTAAATCTAGAAAGAACTCCAGAAGGTCTAGCATGATGGATTTGCACTTGATATTTTCATTTACAGGAGAAAAAAATTGAAAATTAAATATACCTGCAGTAGTAGTTCTTGCAGTTGGGCTCGCTTCTGTTTTATTCTTTCAATCCGTTTCTGTTTTTCTATCTTAAAAGATAAATGTAAATGTGTCAAGATACTTAATTACCTTGTCCATTCCTTGTGCCAAACTGAACAGGCTTTCTTTGTAAATGGGGGCAAATTCCATGGGCATAAAAGTTTCTCCATTAAACAGGTCTGGCAGACTGCAATGTCTTTCTCTGTCAACAATTTTAACTCCAGTAAGGATTTAATTATTACAAGAGACTATTATGTGCTCCCCCATTCTGCCTCTTCTGTCTTGCACTGAGTGCCAATTGGCACCAAATCAAAAACTTGCTCGAGGGGATGCTTTGGGGTTTGTTTTCCCCTTCTGCCCTCCATCTTTTGGAAGTGTGCATGTCCCACCGTTCTCCCAGCTGCAAGCTACTAGTCATAAATATATGGAGGCTGGGTTTATGATCACCTATATCTTACCAGTGAGCTCCACTTTTTGCTTGAGACTTGATTAAACTGCCAGGACTGCAGCAACAGGAAGGGGTGCAGCTCTTGCAGCAGTTCAGTTCCTGATGTGGCCAGGCTGCTGTACCCAGGACACGCAGAGGGGACAGGGCAGTGCTGGCCCTGCAGGTCCAGCAGTGCTGGGAAGTGTCCTCCAGGGCAATGCTGAAGAGCTGCACAACAGCCACTGGGCTGAAAGGGGTTTCTGCTCATCATCCTCTGGTGCCAGCACTGCACCACTGGCTCCCCAAAATACTGAACTCCTAAATCACCTTTTCTTTCAAGTGCTGAAACTAAATGATGTGGTCTTTTAAAACTTAGCTGGCCCAAACTCCTCTATCTTATTTACAAGGCTGCTTTGTGGTGATTCCCTCCTCACACACTTCAATGTTTAAAATGCATCTTACAGATGGCTTTCTCTGCTGGGACTCTTAAAACCAGTAAGCAGTACAGATATCATTCAGGCATGGTTTCTATATAACAAGCTCTTTTGCAGTGATTTTTGTACTAGTAATCTTATTAAAGATTTACACTGTAAGAATAGTTGCCACTTTTTACAGCTTTAAAAGCAAAATTAATTCTTTAACACCATGAAAATGCAGCTTTGCTTAACATTCTTTTCTATTATGTCAGGGGAACCAACAGTTTTTGAAAAATATGCCTGGCTTCCATTTTGTGTGTGTGTAATTAGAGCCTGAAAAAGGTGAATTGCATATGATTATTGAAGATGAGACAATGAAAATCAAATTCCATATTTGTAACAACAAGCTATACTGGAGACAATGCATTCACACGAATGCATGCAAAATGTACTTATCCAGAATTAGAAAAAAACCATCCTGGAGCATTATGATTGAACACAGTCATTCTCCTTGGATGGATACATTTTTCAAGTTGCTGTAATGGACAAGGACAGTAAAAGCTTTTTTCTCTTACCACATCAAGAAAGTCAATTGATGTAAATGACCCTGCACAAAAAGAGCTGTTCTGCCCTGGAGAGGCACCCACCCACCTTTTAAGATACCTAATGCCCAAGTGTCACAAACTGAGATGTATTTGCAGACAGCCATTACAGCACGCAGCAGTAAATACAGTGACTTGTGCTTTTTATTTATAGCACATTTGGCCTGAAGGACAGGCAACATTTGTGCATATAAATTCTGGCATCCCTGCAAAAAACACTGTAACTCTTAGCCTGCTGAAAAGTAATGGAAATAACTGATAAGTAAAACTTATTTCTGCTTTCTCTGGCAGTTCACAACTAGTATTTGACATTCCAGCAGGAATTATTTTTCAATTTAATTTCCTTTGCATTATATTTCCAAGTACAGACATTAATAGAGAATTTTAAATGTAAACCATTTTGTGAGCATTACTGAACTATAAATTCTTTTGACTTTCTTCCAATTCAAGGTACTACAGACTTTAATCTTAAAAATAATCCCTGATTTAATCAATGTCCCTTCTTGTAAGGTAAAGAGCTTTTTCAAAAAACTAAATGTAATGTATACCAAGTGAAACTGAACTAAGCATGCACAAGTTTATTCCAATATCGAGATTTCTATTTTCATAGTGCACAAGCATCAAAACCAATCAGGTTCAAACTAAGAAAAAAATCCCTCTTCTAAAGAAGAGCAACTCAATTATCACAACACGTGAACAAAACAGAATTTCCCATGTGCCTCCCTTTACCTCTAGATTCTGACATTCCTGAGCTGAGTTTGTGGGAAGGCCGATCCATCGGATTTCCTTCTTCTCCTTTGAAATTATGTTCATTGCCATCAGGACGTTGAGGGCATCGTAAACTCTCCGTCTAATATTTTTCTGATCATAAGCTTGCTAAGAAAACAATAAACTAATTACAACAAAATAACTGAATTTAAAAAGCAAAAGCAACTGAACACATGCTCCATAGACACGGAGAAGATCAAATGCCAGAAGGGCAGTTCTGGTCAGAGTGGTGTAAATTAAACCACGATCCTTCATCTGTGATCCCCCTTGGATACCACATGAGCAGGTTTGGCTGCAGATGGAAGCTTCAGGCCTTCCTGAAGCACCTCTCAGGAAATTCCAGCATGGCAAGTCTGGCACAGTTGAAAAGCCCAACAATACCACATAAACAAGAGTAGCCTTTTCTTAAAGTTATTGAGGCGGATTCCTCTACTTTGTTGATAATTTAGAGGGAGTTCAATTCTTCATTTTAATTCTGTATTTTTAGATTTCAAAGAGTAAGTCTTTATATTGAGAACCAGTTAAGTGAAGAAGAGTATGGACTGCAGCAGGACAGTGTAGAAACAGAATTCCATGATAAACCAGATAAATCTGGATTGGTATAACAAAATTCAACACATATTTGCTTACTGAATCTGTTGGTAGATGGCTGTTAGAATTAGTGAATTCTGATACCAGCTCATCAGCTACTTCGTTGTATGAAGTTGTTCCTTTACGTTGAACTTTTTCACAAACTTTCATTGAAAAATGCCTCAGACCCTTCCCATTTTTATCTCCTTTCTTGCTTCTCTTACTGAAAAGAGAAAAGCATTATTTTAATACATTGAATGTTACTTTGTTACACAGCAAAAAGTCTATCCTTGGCAACAGAAATAGGACTATCTAAACGAAAAATAAAACTTTTGCAACAGCAAAGAAGTGCACAAGAGCCCCTTCCCCTTCCTTGACTATTTCTACACTGGTAGCATTTGAACACACCCTGCTGGGATGCAGCATGTAATCTGTAATGTAATGGATTTGTAATTCATCTCCAGGTAGTCTCACAAAAGAACAACTGAAAAAAGAGGAAAATCTCCTAGGGTGCTTATGTGCCTAGAAGCCAGGTTTATGTGGATCTCTCACGTGCATGCCTAAAATAGAAAGGCTCAGACATCTCTATTTAAAATACAGGAGATACTAAACTTAGTCATTACGGGAATTAAGGTGTGTCTACCATAGAATATATCCATATATATACATTTTAGTATATATCCATATATATACAGCTATTCTATGATGTGACCATCATACAGTGCATACAAGAATCTCTTTTGTGGAGGGTAAGTGCATATTCACTGGGTTTTAAGGTGCCAAATCAAGAACTGGCAGTCTGTCAGGGTTATTTTCCATTCACCTTCTTCCAGAAAAGCAAGAGCTTAGGTAATGGTAATCGAAAAAAACAGGAGCAGTTGTTTTTATCAGATAAACTAGATCTGGATGCGTAATTCAATAGAAGCCTTTAAAAAGTTCAGCAGTGTTGGTTTTGAGTTTGGTTTTTTTCTTTTTTTAATTAGTCTCATGGTTTCATTTGACAATGTGTTCCAGGAAGATCTGTTATTTTACAGAAAAAGGGCCCCCATCAGCAGTAAAAAGCTAAAGAAACTATTAAAAAACCCAAGAATTTTCAGAAATTCAAAAAAACCCAAGGTTTTCAGAATTGTGAATGTATTTAAGAAAACAGAATACAGATAAAAGAAACAAAAAAGATTAAAAAGGAACATCAGCAGACTAAAAAAAAAACCAACACAGCTTTGACGTGAAGGAGTGAGAACTGCTAAAGAAGGAAGCTGGACAGCTTTCTTTCTGAAAGGCAAATCTGAAGTAAACCAAGAACAACTCTTTACATAAAATACACATTCAGTAACACTCACCTTTCTGAAAAATCTGACTCTATAATTTCTTGAGTCCGTTTTCGCTCCCTAAGACAAGACAATTCAAACTTAAGTTGAAAATAACATTGTATCTGTAGACCACTAAAATCACTGTATATGGGGCCGAGCTGGTTCTAGTGTTTGCCCTTACATTTTTACTGAAAGGGAAAAATACAACACACAGAGCTTGACAAAATTTGAGGGAAGGTAGTCAGGACTTGTGGAGGAAGTTGTCAGAGCTCACTGCCACAAGTTCTGTTCCCAATTTTACCATGCTTTGCCTGTAGGAATTGAGGGAAGTCACTTCACCTGGAACTACAGAAGTGCTGGTGTGAGCTAGATGTTTAAAGTCCATCAAAAAGGAGAAGCTGGGCTGCTTTGAAAATTCTTATTTAAAATTCCTCCATGTGGAAGAAAAATGTCTTTAAACACTGGATAAAATACAGCCTATATTTTCATGCCAGTGAATGTTCAGGAATCTTTAAATGAAACCCCAAGGTACAACACTAAACATGTTCCTGTTAGAGCTGATGCATAGAGAACTGAAGACAGACTCTGAAGAAGCAGCTGCCATGAATTTTGAACAGCAGGGCTGTCTGCAGTCACAGGCCATTCCTCACCATCCTGTTTATTCCCCCACAGCAGGCAGGAGCTGCTTTCCAGACCTGCCTTTTCCTGCTGCAGCAGACCCAGGGCAGTGCCCGAGAGCTGAGCTGAACATTGTCTCTGCACGCTTTCCAAAGCAGGACTCCCAGCACAGAGTTACACACCAAACACCTGACACTGCTGTAAGGGAGCTGAACAAAAATGATGGCTTTGAAAACCTGTCCTTGAAAGCCAGCACACTTTGGTTCTGTGATCCAGAATGCAGAACCAGGCCTCTCCCTTGGCAGCACCAAAGGGATTTCTGTCAACTGGGGTGAGCAGCTGGGGCTGGGGGCTGCCCTGGAACGGCAGCGAGTGAGAGCTGTGCCTGCTCTGCACACCAGGCTGCCACAGCCTGTGCCAAGCCCTGCCAGTGAACCTGCTCTTCTCAGTTTGGAAATTATTTTGAGTCTGAAGTAACCAATGGGTAAAACAAGCAGCCTTCTGATGTGTCTCCAGCAAGGGCTCCCTACCTCAGTTCAGGAATAGCACAGACCCCTCCTTTGCTCTGTTCCTCAAATGAAAATATGGCCTATTGTATGGACTTCTGCACAGATCACTGTTGGTCTGTCTGGAGTCATCTCAAGCCTTTTTATGGATGAAGCAAAGATAAAGCTCATTGGAAATCCTGTGTCTCAGCTTGCACAGTACACAAACAGAGGGATGGTACTTCTTGGTGATGGTGGTTGAGGCACTGCCACAAGGCTGCTGTGGGATGACACTTTGGAAAGCAAGGCAAGTTGATTCTTTGGTTTAGCAAGCTGTGACCAGACAGTAGAGTTTGTACTGAAAGAACATCTGCTTGGCCTCCTCATTTTGCAAAATTTGCAGAAAAAAAAAATCTTTGACAACTCCTTTCTCAAATAAAATCAGAACTAAGTGCATTCAAAAGGTATTTCAGGAAATGAACACATACTCAGCAAAAAAATTCAGCTTAAAAACTGCGTGGCTGGGCCTGCAGTTTATTGACTCTCTGGGGGGAATACAGTAATTGGGAAGTACAACCTCTGACAGGCCTTGCTTACAGTAAAATGAACAAAGTCAAGGTACAAACATCAAACTCTCATTTCTGCTCTTTCCTAGATACTCCATTTCCCACCTCTGTTGTTGAAAAGGTAACACTGACATTCATCACTGATTAGAAAAATTAATCTAAATACAAAAATATATTACTTTTTCAGAGGCAAAGCACTACATCTCTGTTTTGAGACAGCTAAGCTCAGCAGTACTGATATTAAAACAAAATGCCAAGAAACACTGTAAAGACCACACTTAATTAGAAGAGATAACGAAAGTCATGTTTGGCTGGAGCACCTCAGAACCCCATGAAACTTGTTAATGTAGAATAGTAATAAAAATACCACACTGATTATATTCAGTGTTTTCTATTAGGATTTATTCTGAAATGCCTGTTGAAGTGTTTTTGACAGTCTCTCCCTCTGTAGGCACCTGCTGCTCTGCTCAATAGCAGTGCTACGTGGATATACCATGAACTTACAGAAAAAATAAAAGCTTTTTTTACAGGAGCCATTGTGACTCTCCATTTTCACCAAGAAACAGACACTGTCAGAAACCACAATTAAAGCAGCCAGTGAAGTGACCAGTGCTTTTGTGTCCACATGCTCCAGATATCAGAAGTGCCTTCAAGTCTGAAAAGCACGTGCCATACTCCATTTAGTTGTGCAAGAAGTAGAAACTGTAAGTCAGTGTATAGATTCATCAGTATAAGCAATGGAAAAGATCAGAACAGCTGCTCAGACATCCTTAAATGAGACAAAAGCCTTACCCTGGGACCCAGCCGGAAGCTTCTGTTATGTGTGTCTGTGTGACCATGGTTGGAGCTGGGTTATATGGACTCCCAATCAGAACACTCCCTGAACTGGTCAGCCTTTGTGGTGTGCTTATGATCTGTGAAATTCAGCAACAAAAAACACAGCTCTCTTAAAAAAACAGAGGTTACTACAGCCCAAAAGTCATACTAAGCATTGCACTAAGAAAAGTAATAATAATTCTGTACCAGAAGCAGTCACAATATACAGAAGAGATGGCATCAGAAGATCTTCATACAGCAAAGCCATTACAGAGCTGCTAAGTTTCCTATTAGTTGTACCATATTACTGTATTATTCATATGGACAAGAACCAGACAAATGATTCCAAGCAATTCCTAGGTATGGCAGATAGGATCTGTACCTACAGACACCCAACTGTTTCTTCATGAGTACATCTAAGCAACTTCTTGATCAATGTAATCAATACAGCCCTCTTTCTTTCCAATGGATTTGTCTCTTCTAATTGTCTATACAAAAGACAACCTGAGCTGCAGACAAAGCATTCCCTGCAGTTTCCAGCATTCACAAGAGCCCAAGGCACTCAGGCAACCAATTGTACCTACAGAATTCAATGTAAAGTCTTTAAGGTATAGATAGAATTTACATTTACACAAACCTGGTGAAATTGTAGGTACACTGGTTAACACCAAGACACCCAGTCTTGACTTTTAAATCAAGTTCCTTTCTCAAAGTAGGTCACCAGAATCATTTAAATAATACTTTAAAATGAAACAGTATTGATTAGCTGATCTTTGAAATAAACCATATTTAATTATTTTGATTTATTTTGATTATAGTAAGATTCATATCAAAGTTTCTTGGATAGTGCTTTTTACTCATATACCTTGCACAAATTTTTAAAACTTTGTTTTACTTTACTCCATTTATTAGTGACATTTTGAGTAGTGACTGGACTAAACTTCAGAGTTTCCTTTACTGTTTAACTTATCCAACACCTGTGTAAGCATCCCAAGGCACTCTGGTAAGTAACTGTTATAAGTATATGCTGTAAGTGTAAAGCAGATGTACAGGTACTGCGAGTGTGTGTATATATATATATATATGTGCATATATGGACAGACTACAGATAAGTATACAGCATTTGTTGGGTATCCATCATTATTGTTGAGACAAGTAGAAAAATGGTATGTGAAGAATTCCCCATTTCCTTAGCTCATTGAGCATTACTGCACATCCCCCCAGTACCACGTTGTGACTATGTATATGTCTTTTTTGTCTTAAAGACATTATTTTATCTCATTTGTTGTTTGCAAATGTGCAGCCTGACAGAACCAAGGGAAANAGGCCTAAATAAATAAATTAAACAGAGTGTTGCTGACACAGGCAGATGCTGAGGGAGCGCTAACATTGCCCCTTCTCAGAGCTCGTGAGCGTTCGCTTTTAAACAGCCTGGCACAACACAGCTGTATGCCGGGTCTCTTAGAAAGCCTGCATTAAAGGCTATTCATTACGAGAATGTTTTCTGAATATAGATCTATCCTTGCAAAGCAGCAGAATAAAAGAATAAAAAATAAACAAAAACCAAAAAAGAATAAAAATTGTGTGTCTCACATCACACAGTAGCTTCTGCAACTTCTACCCACTCTAGAACCTAAACTGCAAGCAAGACTCGCTTAACGAACTGCGTTAAGTGAGCGCTCTCCCTGTTGTGGGCTATTTATTGCACTGCCAGGACACTCCTCGGTGGCAGAAGTGTCCAGGGCAGTGCCACAGGGCACAGGCACAGCAAGACGGGCATGGGCGCTGACGNAACCAAGGGAAAGAGAATTTTAGAGAAACCAAAAAAACCCCAAGCCAAACCAAACCAAAAAAACAACACAGGTACAGGTTACAATTTATTTCCTGATACCGGAGAACCCAAGGCACCTGGCTTTACCCATGGCAGGCACAGGAAAGGTGTCACTTCTGTCACCTGGCTGTTGCTCGGGCCTGAGGCAGGAAGGTGTCAAGGGTCAGTTCGTGTTTTGGAGCTCGGCGAACGAGCGCGGGTGCGACCAGCAGGTGCCGGCGGCCCCGGGGAGAGCAAGGGCCCGGCCCGGCCCGCGCCGCCATCTAGCGGCACCCGGCCGCTGCTGCACCGCACCNGAATAAAAATTGTGTGTCTCACATCACACAGTAGCTTCTGCAACTTCTACCCACTCTAGAACCTAAACTGCAAGCAAGACTCGCTTAACGAACTGCGTTAAGTGAGCGCTCTCCCTGTTGTGGGCTATTTATTGCACTGCCAGGACACTCCTCGGTGGCAGAAGTGTCCAGGGCAGTGCCACAGGGCACAGGCACAGCAAGACGGGCATGGGCGCTGACGCACTGAGCTGCTCCTGGCAGGCAGCCCCGGCCAGAGCTCTGCGAGCAGGGAGTGCCGGGGGTGGCTGTGGTGTGTGTGCCCCTCTGCCAGCTGGACAAACACCCCCAAGAGCAGCAGACACTGCTCATCTGAAAAAGGCCCAACACCATTTTTACAGAACACATCAAATGGCTCTGTACTCAGGCTAAGTGCTTGGCAAGGAGGTATCAGGTCACTGGAAACTGTTCACAGCATTGCCTATTTAGCTCTCTGGCCACCAGAAAAATCTCAATTTTTTTCTCAAAACTAGATCCAAAATCCCTGGAGCATACATATACATATACGTATACATATACACATACATATACACACATACACATACATATATGTTATCGTGGACAGGAAAAGAGTTTTAAAAACAGTAGTTTCATCAAGTTTAGAATTTCTACCAACACATCAAAGATACTCTCTGACAATGCTGGAGATTTACTGGTGAGAACATGACTCAAAACATTCAAAGAGTATCAACAATGAGGGATTTTTCTTAATACACTTTTGAGTAATAGTTAAAATGTCAGCTGGTAAAGCTGTTTCAGTTTCCACTCAAAGCCAGGAAGATAGGTACTCCCTAAGGGCACGTGCAAGAGCATTGCTGGGAGTGGCAATTCTGGCATGCCAGCCCTGCTGGGCCCCAGGTCACCACCCTCCTGTCCCAGTGGGGCACTTTGTGGCTGAGGCAGGAGGCACCAAGTTCCTCATGGGTTCCTGTCTTACACCACCAGGAAGTGAAAACCAGTTACACAAGCTGGCATTACTGGGGTTGCAAAACTTACCATTTGGGGTCCAACATTCACATTGATTGGTCCCAAGGTTTTTGGCAAAATCTTAGTCGGAGAGTTGGTGCTGGAAACTGGCAATGTGATTACTGAAATATTACCTATAAAGAGTGTTAAAAGGAAAAGTGTTAAATTACTTCCTTAGCAACCTGTGAAAAACACTTCAGCAAATTCTCACTCCACTCTAACACTTTGGAATCAGGTTGGCTTTGTTGCCTCATTTGCTGAGAACAGACCATCATGTTACCTCTAGACCTCTCAGCAGATATCATAAGGACACCTCACAAAACTACACCTTCACTATTTTACCTTTAAAATTACATGTATTTTATTTCCAGAAACAATTTTTTCTTGCTTAAGACAAAGAGTGCACAGCCTGACATTAGAGGTGAAAATTAATAAGAATACTTCTAAAAGAAGCCAACATACAAATCCTACTTACAGTCATAATTACAAAATACGCATCCATAAACCTTCACAGCCTTAACCATTCCTCATCTGACTGTCCCAAAGCGTTCCACAGTCATTGCTGATGTAAGCCAACCACAGCCTGCCACTGTACAGGTGGAGTAAGCGATGCCTTTCCAACTGACCCAAAGTCCCAGAGCAGGCAGCTGGGTGTCACAATAAAGTCTCCCATGCCATCTCCGATCCTGCGTGTTCTCATCCCAAGATGTTTATCATTTTTGTGATCCCAAACTGCTTATGGATGTAAGTCATCCTGCCTTCCACAGAGAAGGACAGCTCTGTGCTGACAGCCCCAAAATACTGCTACTCCTTCTCCATTCCAAATTGCATCTGGTATCTCATTATTTGGAATTAATGTCTAAATCAAAACTGTCGCAGCACCACTGCTACCCGTTGAGTGTTCAAACTGTTGTGCACAAGCCTCTCAAAGCCCTGAGCACATTGGCTCATCCACAGCCACTGTGGTGGCAGCAGCTCCTTTCTCTGTCTCAGCCTCGAAGCAGGAGAGCTGGGAACTGATCAATAAACACCGGAACTGATCAATAAACACTGGAACTGATCAATAAACAGCGGCCCCTGTTACTACACACAGCCGGATCTGGCGTGGGGAGGGACGGGGTCTGAGGCACAACCAAATACAAGGAAGAGCTGCCACTGCCTGGAACTCCAGAGTCAGCCTGGCTCTAGCTGGGGTCATGAGGACAGGATTGGTTCCTGGAGAGCTGCTAATGCTCTCTGGCACTGCAGACAGCAGCTGAAGCCATCTGAGGTGACAGCCCCTCAGAGCAGCACAGCCCTCCTCCCACAGGAGCCAGCCAACACTCAGCCCACGTGGCCCAGGCTGATTCAGTGGTGTTACACATCCCTGTTCCCCTGTCTTTTCTCACATCACCTGTTCACCTCCACTGAGAATTTTCTCACTTGGTCCTGAATCATGGTCTCTTTTTTCCATTTTATTTTAGTTATACCTATGCTTTTCATGAGGTTACTGAAAAATGATAAATTCAACAAAGTAACCTGCCTGCAACAGAAAGCAGAAGCAACACAACTGAGGAAAAAGGATCTTATCTTCTAAAGTTACAGCACAAAAGTAGAAAAGATGTAGATTTATGCCAAGTCTCACCTTCATACAAAATATTCAACAGATATATGAGAAATACAAACAAATTGAGACTAGGATGTTATAATGTTCTGTGTAGATTCTTCTGGCATCTGGAGTAATTCTACTACTTAATATTAATTTTCCAAAAGGCAAATCTGTATCTGAAAAGATCTTCAGAAGCAACTTGCATCTCTACTGAAAATGAATAAATTATTCAGTCATGTAACTTACCTAGAAAAACAAATATAAACCTCCCACACTTTCAAACCCACATCCCCAGTAAATCTCTGCACTGTTATGAAACATCTTTTGCGAGGTAGTGCCAGAGAGCACAAGACAGTAATTCATGATTTACATACACTGTGTTCCCATGTTGAACCCAAAACAGTTCTCTCACTTGCCAGTTTTGCTAGAGGATTATGCCCAGGATTTCCCAAGCTGTGCCAGCATAATTCCATCAAAACCTAGTCCCTTCCCTCATTCCAGGCTGCTGCCATCAATGATGTGTCACTTCCTAGTACTGCTGTAGGAATTTTCCTCTTTTCTGCTGCAACTGAAACTTTTGACCCCATTATCTCCAAGATCAGCTCTCATGCTATTTCTTCTTGTCCCTTCTCTTACCAGGGAAAAAAAATAAATTACTTTCTCTGGTGCTGACAGCAAAAGGTCACATGGCCAAGTGCAGTAAAATTGTGAAATGTCAGTTTTGGCTCCCAGCTCTTTTACCACAGGGCTACACCACAGCGCTGTCTCCAGCTGCACTTCCCAGCCTGCAAGAGGCACTGGGCTGTGGTGTCTGTGTGTGCCAGTGGCCGTGTGGGGCTCAGGGCACTGGACAATGGGCACAGCAGCACAGCCACACGGCCACCACCACAGCCAGCACCTGGCACAGCTTGTTTGTGTCTCAGTGTGCGCCACGCAGATCGCGACCCACGGGATCCACGGGATCCACGGATCCAGCTGAGCCTGTGAGCGCTTGGAGCACTGGTGTGGATGTGCTTCCCTCACACACACGTGCAGACCCATGGCCAAAACCACACAAACCCACCACATTTACTGAGCAGCCCTGCAAAAACCACTAATAAACCACTAATTAGCTGCTACTGCTGCACTGTGCCTTCATTTACAGGGCTCCCTGGATAAAGGAACATGGGCACCATTGGGTAACTTCAGTAAACACAAGGGTCATTCAAATAACTTGGTCTTGATTTCAAAAAGACATTTGCTTACATGTGTTTAAATGTCTTTTTGGCCAGTTACTGTCAATAAAAAAGATTTTCATCTTCTAATCCCAACACAAATCCCTCATTTGGCAGCAGTACTGTCAAAACAATCTTAAGAGTTGACCAAGTTTTCAAAGAAATGTTTCCCTGCCCTTATTCTTACTTTGGATTTTTTTTCACTGGCAAATATAAACATGTCAATGTGTAGATTGTTAAATATAGATAGGATGAAAGAGAACTGGTTTGTTTTTATGAGTGAGGTGTTTCTTATCCACAGTGGCCAGAAAGAAAGAAAAACCAAATTTTTCTCAGTAAGAGGTTGCTCTTTGTGTTTGTCAGCAGTTGAAAAAATAGTCAACAGAAAATTTTATCAATAACAACTAAAATATTCCTCCCTACCATTTTCTTTTTTTCCAAATAGCATCATGGTCCAGATACTCATGTAACCTCAACTGCTTCAAATATTACCGTTATATCATTATATTATTATATTTAAGAGGAAGTAGATGTGACAAAACATTCAACAGATTTCTGTATTCAACTGAAAGCAGAAATATCATCAAAGCAACTATATATACTATCACAAAGCAACTGCAAAGGCTTTAAACATGACCAGATTCTAAATAAATGCCAAGTCTTAATAACACCCATCATTTGGGGACAAAAAAAGAGTATACTGATTTATGTCCTGAGGCACAAGAGCAGCGAGTACAGTGATAAGCTGAACACAATGAGACCCATCAGCCTTGAGTCACGGTAATCTCACTGCATGGATGGAAAAGGTCAGCACAGATGGATCAAACTGGAATGATTTGTATAATAATACTCAATTCTTATATAATGTTTCTCAGCAGTACTTTCAAGGCACAAAGGAGGTCAGCGTCATTATTCCCATTTACCTATGGAAAACCAAGCACATGGGAAAGAAACCCACTTTAAACTCTCATAGGGAGGCTTTAATGGCAATACACAGAAAGCCATCCCAAACTGAGCCTCCTTGGCATTGAAGCAAATTCAGAATAAGAATCTGCCAGTGGACATATGTATGTTTCTCTCAGAACAAAAGCACTTCTACATAAATTATTTTTCCATCCTTCAGTCACCACTATTGTTTCTTCTCAGGAAGAGAAACCAGTGTTGCTGTAATTTCATATTTTAAAAAAACCATCATCACTACAATAACTATTACTCTTCCTGGCATTTGTGCAATGATTTTACTGGCACACAAAAAGAAAAATTCAATTTAAATGATCTTCAGCTTCAAGCAGTCCCAGATAAAGTTATTCCTGTTTATGTACATGTATGCTTGCATGCATACACTAAGCAGCTCACCAAGTCAGTTTAAATCATTATATTCCACCCTAAATAGCTTTTATTTCACATAAACAATGTGAACTCCTATACAAATATGAAGCTAAAGAGATTTTAGTGATTTTTTTTCCTGTATAACTAAATCTGTTAGGTCTGCAGCTTAGTTGCAAAGATAATCCGAAACAATGTCAACTGGAGAATCTATAGAATCTGTCACAGCCAGTTTGAAGGAGACCATGGCTGATGGGGAGCACAGCCCAACCAGCTGGGGTTACACACAATGCATACATCAACAAAAAAAGCCATTGAATTTTTAAACAAAACACCAAGGAAGTGCTGGTAATTTGGATTTCATATTCAGAGCTCTAAACAAACGTTCACTTTTTGGAAGTGTCTCAATGAACAGCCATTTTTAATAACACAACCTACGGCTTGATGGTCACGGCAAAAACCCCAGCTCAGAGCTATGAGATAGCAGCAGCCCATTAGGACCTTTTGCAATAATATGTGATGTGTCCTCAGGGCCCTCTATTACACTAAGACATTTATTGAGCTCCAAGATTAGTATTGTAAAAGCATATAGAAAAATGCAATTATTATGGCGTTATTAGTACGCAAGTATTTTCTTGGTACATTTCCTCATTTGTGCATTGCACAAAAAAGGGCTTTAAAAATTCCATAGAGATGAAATCAAAGAGAACTGTAGAAAAGAAAAAATAAAATAGGACATAGAATTTTTCAATGTACTTCAGGCTTACACAGAGCAGAACAATTTTAGTCTTCTACTGTTCAATTTGAGACAAATCTACAGGAGTTAACACCTGTATGAATCTGAAAGTACCAGGCACAGGCCTGTGGATAACTGCTTCTGATGCCTTGGGCATTTGAGCAGATCTCTTCAAGCATACAATGAAGTACTTCTATTACAGTGGCCCTGTGCACTAAGTTTTTAAAAAGGCTTGATTTTCCATTGTTGTTGTGGATGTGAACAGGATTACAAAACTTCAAGCATGTAACAGTGACCAGGTGTGTCTCCCAGACAAATTAACTTTTAAATCCTCATGGTTACACCTGCAGCTTCTTATCATGAACTCTACATTAGGTCTGGTTGAATTCATCACAGCTTACAACAATTACCCCAAAACAAAGGCAGAGCTGCCGCTCTCCCACTCATTCACAAACCTAATTACACCTGCTTAAGGACTAACTGGAACTAGAGGCCAACTCCACAAAGACATTTTGCCACTTAAATCAGGATTTGCCTGAACGATGGATGCAGTTCCTTAGTTCCTGCCAATCAACCTTACTGGACATCAAAGTTCTGTTGACACCCAGGAGCACATCACTCTTGTTAGCACGGATTGTCCCAGGAGTTGTCTCCCAATAGGCACAATCCCTGATGGAAAACTAGGAAAATACCTGACACATACATACAGGTCTATCCTCAAGGCTACAAAGAGCCATCTGTTCTCCAAAATGTGATAGGAAACATCTCTTTTCCATTCAGCAACCCAAGAATATTCATTTACTAAACAATGAGAATCGGAGTAATTTTTTCCTGTCTGGGAAAATTAAAATGCAGGTCTCCTACAAGAATAATTACAATCATTAGTAATTACAGGTAAGGAAAGGAAGCATGCCCAGCCCAGCCCATCCTGTCACAGCTGAACAATTTTGACTACAACAATAAGAATCTACTATGTCAAAGACCAAGTGAAAAGGACTTTCAGAAAGGAGATATCCTGACTGTGCTGCATGGGCTACCAGAATATTTTACCCAGGGGTGGTCCTTGCACAAGCAGTCCCTGGCATTAGGTGAGTGCCAAGGCTATCCTCAAAAGCCGTCTGCATGTGGCATTCCCTCTCAGATCCAATGGGTGTTCATTTCTAGCAGAAGAAACAAGGCCCCAAGGGAGGGGCTTTTAGCCAGAATTGCCTGTTACCTATGACACAAAGGCAACTCATGTAGGGAAGTGAATTGTCTGTTGAACTAGAACTGTTCACTAAACAAAGTTGATGTTGATGTTATGCTGAGCACTCTGAAATTTCTTCTAGGCACATGTAGGAAAAAATCTGGTTCCCTTCAGAATTAGGCAGCAAGTCTTTTTATGAAGATTATAATTTCAGATGTATATGCTTTGATTCTGCAGTCATCACATTTAAAACATCAAATTCCTTAGTCAATTTGCATTGCATTTAGATACACTGGGTATTAGAAATGTTTTTTCCCCTAGACATCATCTACACAAGGAATAAAAACATAAATACTGAAAATATTCTACAAAGCCTGAATGAAAAAAAGCTGCAGCAAGAAGATGACAATGTTCACTAAGAAACAAGCTATAATAAGAAAACTGTGACAAATAAACCAAACTAGTTAGAAACTTTAATTCAGATTTAAAAATCAGCAGAAGTGACACAGCAGTACTCTAAGACTTACAGATCAGACTGCAATAACTAAGCAGTCTGTAAGCATTAACTTCTCCTGTAGCAAAATACACCAGGAAAGCACCCAGAGGTGTGCATGGACCCTAAACTAAAGGACACTAGAGGTAATAATGGGAAAGGTAAATTGAGCCTGATCAAACAAACGCTGCAATGGCAGAAGCAGACTAACTCCCTCAGATGGTTCAGGGGGAAAAGCTAGCAGAGAAAGGAGATTTTGAAAACTGAGCCTGTGAATGGAGGAAAAGCAGAGAAATCCATTTTGAAGTGCAAGGGTCACGTGATCTGCTACTTTGATTCAGCATTTTTAGTGAGACAGAACGCTTCCCCAACACAGCAATTATCTCATGGTGGTAAAGCTGTGGAAGGAGACTGCAGGAGCTGTGTGAGCACAGAAACAGCAACAGCTGACTTGGTGTCTCCAGACACCCTCGTGCAGTCTGAAACAGCATCCTCAAAGAGCCAGGCTGCTGTCACCAGGCAAAGGGACAGGGCAGCGGCTCACCTACAGAACAGCAATTTTCAAAGTTAGACCCAGTAAACCTAGAATTTCACGACAGGTTGCATAGAAAAATAAAAGATCAGGGTTCATTAATAAAAAGGAAGACAGAATTGCAAGGAATTTTCTATGTGCTCAAGGTTCAGTATGGGAATCTGAAGTGTTCTATTAATGCAATACTGTTTGTGCTAGAGGCAAATACACACCACAATTATCTTTTCGGAAAAAAAAGAAAAAGGTAAAGTTTTTTTAAAGCAAAAAGTTCTAGCCCTTGAAATCTGATGCTTTCTAGGTCTTCATTAGAGCAAATGGCATCTCTCCTTTGTTCTTGAACATATTATAAATCCATCATGCTTCTGTCTAAGAATCCTATGAAGGCACATCACAAATAGGCCTAGATATGTGGGAATAAATTGCCTTTATTTTTACTATAGAAAATGATTTAATTTAAATAATGTATACTAAAAAAGACAAACAACCAAACTGCCTTCACAAGCAAACTCACAAAGCCCTGTTTGGAGTTTTTCCTCCCTCCTTAATTTCCAGAGTTCAGCAGTGGACACACCAAAAGAAGTAAGTACAGATACTTTAGACTGAAAGTAAGAGACAGCTTGGATACTGGCTGCATCTGTACAAGTTTCCCCAGCTTTTATGGAATATTTGATGTCCTAAGAAGAGTAATCCTTTGTGAACGACGTATTTTATTTCAATAGAGATGGCAACAATTTCTAATTATACCTCAAGGTTAAAAAAAATCATTAGATCATAACATTTTATAAAATATACAAAAATGGAGGTAATAGTGCATTCATCATCCCAGAAGCAAAATCTGATAAAGAGTGGGATATGGGTTACTGGGATATTCCTAAGAATAATGACCCATATAATGTTTATAATGTTATTCAGTTACAGACAAATCAATTGCTTGTTTCAGAAATTATTTGAAAATGTTGCACTTAGTCTTTTTCCCTAGCATCACAACACAACAGTCACAAAACAATGAAGAACAAAGGGCAATTATCTCACCAGTGTGCAATAAATAATTCTCAAAGGCCTCCACCAGTCTGTTCTGTGAAGTTTAGAAAACCAGGAAGAAACTGTAGCTCCAGCCATTTTCTGTTTAGACTGTCTCATCTTCTCAGTCTCTTGATTTGATGGCATGAGCCAAAAATCAACCTTCCTGCTACTACACTGGATAACAGCAAATCAGTATTTACTTGGAAAGGCTGATTGAAATGTTTCCTGAACTGCAAATCCTTGAGTTTTCTAATATAGATAAGGGATTTATTTTACTGGAATACTACAGCTGTTATGACTGATCATAAATTGGTTTTGAGTCAAAAGTTATTAATCTAGAAATGCTAAGATAAAACAAAATAGGAGAAAATATAATTATTGTAAATTGTGCAGAATCAGGGAACTTTAAGGGTGGGGTAGAAATCAGGAAATTCAGCATATTATTCACCATCAAGGAATGAAAAGAAGGGCTTATTTTATCCTCTTACTATTTTTACTATGCCTTTTCCCTTCTGAAATTCTGAAGACTTTTCCATCTTTGCTACTGACACTTACATGTTGGTATTAAACCTACCTGTAAGGATGTATGAAATAAATTCTGAATATTTAAATTTTGAGCATCCCAAATGTGAATCAACCATATGCAGTGAAATGAATCTTAATGTATGTATCAAATAGAATTCTCTTACCTTTTGTTGGACTCTGGTTCTGATCTATAAATCCTTTCAAGTCTCCATTTGTGGAAGTCACACCAACCTGAATAAAACATTTTTGAAGTCTTAAAATATGATAAATCTTTCTATGTTTTCTAATATGCTACGAAATATTATATAATACTATGAATATAATACTATGAAAGCAACTTTCTGCATTATGAAACATCATAAGCCCACAGACAGTAGAGTCTAACAAGAGCATTAGACTCAAGGCAAGGTATCCAGGACATTTACTGTGTATACATGAAGACAAACTCTAACTAAGCTGTTACCTAAAACACCCTGAATATTCTGGCCATGTACTACCCATGACCCAGGCAGCCCGTTCTGGCTATTATGGTGTAAGGCACCGTCCCCTCCAAGTCAAAGGGAGCAGCTGCCACCAAAACCACAGCAGAAACCTGCCTGTGTCCAGTAGCCTCAGTACTCAGAGCCTCAGCTGACAGTCTGCAGGTCTGAGATGTGGTATTGATGCATTCTAAACACATTCCCTGTCTTCAGAGAGACACTGATTTACTGAGGATAAGTTAAGGGAGGCATGGAAATCTGCAACTCAGATTTTGGCAGGCACACAAAGCATAGGAAGGTGTAGTTTGTACAGAAAAATACAAGATCACAGCTCCTGGATGAAGAAGGGAAGAGATGGGAAGCCCCTCATATCTCAACCTCTTTTTAAAATATTCTAAAATTTGAGTACTTCCATAAATGATTGGAACAAAGGGTTCCACTATCCAAGTTAAAAGAAAGCAATTATATGATGAAGGATCAAACATTTTGCTTAATTTTACAGATGTATGTAGCAACAATGGAACCTATGCCATGGCCACTTGAAGAATTTTAATACACTCAAGGTGGAGCACCATTTAATTTTAGGTAAACAGTAGCAACTTAACTAAAATAAACTACACAAGACAAAAGAATACCTATTATAAGCATTTCAGTCTCCCAATTCTGATTAGAGACCTTGTATTCAGCAAATCATTTTTGTAGAGGAAAATCTGCTCATAGCATTGTGGCAGTCTCTTGAAAACACTTCTGCTAAGATTGTTTCCCCATCAGGAGACATGTACAATGTTTCTGCACTACTCTGATTAAACACTACCCAAATGAGCTCAGTTCTGTGCTTTTGCAAACAAGCCCTTCGAGGTGCTGGGTGCAGCTCCTCAGTTTATCTCAGACACTGGCAGTATCGGGCTGGCTCTTTCCTGCCCCTCCTGCACACCCAGCTGCACCCTCAGGCCTTGGTTGCTGCGGTGTCCCCAGAGGCTGTGTCCCATTTTCCCTCCCATTCCCGGGCTGTCTCCCAGCAGGTGGCAGCGGTGCAGCAGCGATGCAGCAGGGCTGGGGAGGGCCTGAGCAGGAGCGCCCAGACTGGAGTAGGGCAAAGAGAGGAAAACGTCTCCTTAGCAGGGTTTAGTAGCAGATCCATACGGAAATAGCAGCACTCCAGGATCTCTTGTGCTTGAGGACCAGGAACACTCATGTCCACCGTGGTTCCCACACTGAGGATGTGTTCCTGAGGAGATGTTTAAGCAGAGCTTGGCACGGGTGCAAACTGCACAGTGTAAACATTGCAAGGCCATCCCAGTGCCCAGCTGGGGAAGAGGCTGCACTGCTGCCTCACACCTCTGCTGCCTTCACACAAACAACAGCCTCAGCTCCTCCCAGGCCCCCTGCCTGCCTCTGCAGCAGCTAAACAACACAAATGGGGGAAATTTTAAATTCAGGGAAAGAATAGGGGTCCACAGGGATAAATACCATGTTAGATTATGGACCTCAACTCATTCCAAGAGAAGGGATTACAAGGAACTCCTTCAAAGACAGCACTGAAATTTGCTCACAACTGAACCTTCAGCTCTAGATGTACAACTGTACGTTTCCAGATCAGTTTTTAAATCAAACACTGAAGATGACATACAGTGTAGAATGAAAATTCTAACTTTTACACTTAATTCTCTGAAAGCTTTAGAAGGAAATGCAACAGAGTACTTGGGAGGTTTTTTGTGTGTATGCTGTACTTCAGTGATCCAAATGACACAAAATTACAGAACTTCAGTTCGCACAGACATATGTTGTTTCCATTACAATGGTCCTAGCAGTATTTATAGAGCTGCACTTTTCTCAATTTTATAATCCTTGTGTCTAACTTTACAAGAGCTTGAAAACAAACTTGAATTTCATGAGAACTGAAGTGAGAAATGTGGCAGATCTAAACAAATTTGTTTCTCTTGCAGAAGAATGATCCTAACTGAGCCCTCAGAAGATGCAATGAGTGATGCAACATTACATTACTGCTGCACAGAAGACCTTTACAGGATTCCATCCCAGTGTTCAAGAAGTTCCAGGCCACGTTGTTCTCTGAGACAGATCACACACTGCTTTTGGGAATCTTGTACTGTTAACAACTCCTAAGCTGAAACCAGCAAACAGTCCAATGCTTAACTGGTACCATTTGTTGCTTTCTGTACTGCTGGTGTGATATTTCTATTTTATAACACTGGCCCAGAGTGTCTGGATTACTGGGGATGGCAGGAGCTGGCCTCCCGCTCCTGGGAGGGGAAAGAAAATAAAGTCACAGTCAGAGTCTTGGATGGGGCCAATAGCTCTTGTAGCTTGCCTTGCAGCCCAGCCCTCTGTGCTGCTTGGCTGGGCAAGTCTCTGTGATCAAACTCGGCCGTTAAACTTCCTTTCATGCTGACACGTGAAAGGAGAGTATCACAGCCATTTAACTGACCTTATCTATGGCCAGGCAGCCACCCTCTGAGAAGCACTGACAAACAACTTCACAATCAAAACTAACAGTCTTATTAAAAAAACCTGCTGAAGTTATATCACTCATTTGTTTGAGTGCTGAAACGAAAAAGTTGTTTGAATAAACTACACTAAAAATAAATTTGTCATGAGTATTTGCTCTTTGTTTTCTCCATTGTTTCATACTGTTCTGGTGTCTTTTTACCTGAAGGACTGATGGGAAAGGAAATACAAAACAGGCAAGAAAAAACACATTTTCTCATATAAGTAAAGAATGAAATAACCCAGTAGGACAGGGTGATTTGAATTACATTTCGGTACTATGCATATGGTAAGTACATAAATATCTCTTTCCCAAGAGAACCTGTAACTTTTATTCAACATTTTCTTATTTTCTTATTCATAGCTTCTTTGGTTGGATTAGTTTACTAAGGAGGGTCAAATTACCCACAAACAATATTCCACAAGCAGGAAAGGGTCCTCATTTGAAGAAAATGAGCAGTGAGCCCAGCCCGGATAATTTTCCCGCCACACACTCAAAGAGTTGGGAAGGTGAAACAGCGATGGGGAAGGTTACTCATCCTGCATACACATTCAACATGCAGGAACATTCTGGCACACGCTTGAAGCACAAGAAGCACAAGCTGCCTTGGACAGAAGGTTGTTCAGTGCAGCTTCCTGCAAGGTGAGAAGCCATTCCAGCCACAGCTCACTGCACAGGGCTGTGATGCAGCAGGAGCACAGACACGCCCAGCTGAGGGGCAGTGACTGCAGAATGCAGAGGTAGTAGCTTCCTGCTGTGCACATTTAACAGAAGATACATGCCCTTCAAGAGTTTTCTGGAAGATATCCAAATTCCAGTACTTTAAAATTTCCTTTCCTTGATGCTTCAACATAAGGGAAAATGATGGAAGTATTATCACAAAGAATCTCTCTACCTCAGCTCATTCTGCAGATCACTAAACCATTTCTGACACTCTAACAAATACTACCCTTACATATGAAACAGGTTTGGAGCTGCAGAAACCCCCAGGCATATACAGAATCCAAACCCTGCAACTCTCCAAATTCAGAAGCATTATTGCCTCCTAACAGCATCAGGAAACACCAGGGCTGACACTATTGCCCTGAGTGTGCAGTTCTGAGTAACCAAGGCTGGGAAAACCCTAAGAAGTGCTACCAATAAGGACACAAGCATATGACTATCACATGAACAGGTAAACATGAAATCTGAGTCCTATATTCATCTGCACCACAGTAGCTGATTTTTAAAAAATAAACCCATAAATATGAGGTACCTGACTAGGTTTGCATGAGTCTGATTTGCAAAATTTCAAAGCATGCATACTGACAAAATATTTCTTCTCTAAAGTAACCATAGCATTGTGCTGAAGTAAACAACAAAATTACATTTCTATATTCAGCACAAGAGTAGGTTACCCAGACTGAATGTCATGTCTGTCCTCGGAGATTTCCAAAACCCAAAGCCCTGATGGAGCTCTGAACAAAGCACCAAGCAACTGGATCCCAGTGTCAAAGAGCTTTATACAAAGCATCAGAGTAGATGGCCTCCTGAAATCCCTCCCAATCCATACCACTGTATGACTATTACACAACACTCCATGGATTTTATTGGGATTGGTATTTATCCTTTGACTGCATTGAACAAAAGGTCAAAGCCACAAATGACCTGGATTTGTGCAGCTGTCCCACATACATCAGAAGAATTACTTATTTGTACTAGAGTTGAATACAACCTATGAAGCAATAAGCAAAGGGCTTTGAATATACACATCAGTTTATTTTATCTCTTGGTAAGCTTGAATCAAAAAGTGAGATATAAGACACCTCAAAGCCTGGATCTACACACCAAATGAAGCTATTAATAAAACCAACAAAAACTCCCAACACTTGAGAATTAATTTAACCGAACTATGTCATTGGCACCAATCTAACCCAATATGCACAAAAGCTTTTGCAGTTACTGAACAGAGCACAAAACTAGGCTACCTACACTCTTACTGTGGGGCACTTCTTTGGTGGTGTTGGTTCCTAAACCCTCTCAGATTTAACTGGAATGCAGGATGTCCTGTCAAAGGCAGTCAACAGGCAAACTGCCCAGGGCCCAAAGCCATACTGAATTCACTGATCACCAGGATTAATCAGAACTGTTCTCTCTATAAGCTGTGTACCTCAAGAAGCACAGCTAATTAGGCAGAAAATGAAGGTCAGGATGTTAAGACTTTTTATAAGCTTCCTCAGAATTCAGGATAGAGCCTTGAGACATCACAACAGGCTGGTTAATGAGCAAGCAAAGAAACGAGAAGGAAACCAGAATCCAAGAGTGTACTTGTAATATGTAGTCTTTCTACACTTTCTTGAGATCTGAGACTCAGACTCAGTAGAAGGATTTTACAGAGGTGCAAAGGTGAGAAGATTCAACAAAATGTGCAGCTTTCACATAAGTTTGAAGAAACATTAGAGGAATCACAGACTCACAGAATATCTCACGTTGGAAGGGACCTGTAAGCATGAATATGAAAACAGCATAAATCATTGTCTCAGTTATCAGCCTGACCCACAGCTGAGTAAACGCCACATGCTTAAAGAGCTTCTAACCAGTTTAAATTTATCAAATACTGAAGAAAACGATGAGGTACGTATTAGTGGTATACAAAACTCAGACAAGATTTCTGAATTTGAAGGTCTTTTTGATTGATTTCTTATATCTGTCTACACAATTCTGAAAGTCAGAAGTGACTGACAGAATGCCAATATGAAAAGAGTTATACTTACATTTTTTGCCGTCATGTCAGACAGTATTGCTTTATATTTCATAAAGCCATAAGATATCCCTTTTCATCTTCACAGAATCTTTAAGATGAACATCCTGTAAGAAAATTAATGAAATACCCTTGTTGAAACCCAAGCTTCTGATACAATAATCACCACAACAGTCAGGTTCTGCAGAGATACTAAAAATGTTCATTGCTTGGAACAGGCAGAGATGGAATACAAAGGCCCAACTTACATAAATGCCTGACTACATTAATGTGCCAGAAAAACTGTGTTATTTCATTACTAAAGTTTTGTAATTAAAACCATGCAATCTTTTGCATTTAATGCAGATTTGCTTTAAAAATGGAAGTGAATTACTTCTCTCCAGTGTCTCTTTAGCCACAAACAACAAGGCTTTTAAGAAAATGCGTACATACAGAAAACATTCAGAAATTTTAGGAAATGTGAGAGAAAAGAAATCCAACTCTAACTCATCTTTTAAATATTTTCCATGCTTTTTATCAGACCTCTGTAGTTAGAGTTATAATATTAGAATTCCAGGAAAAGATAAAAATTTTAGCATACCAAAAAATAGTGACTTATTTTTTAAATGAAACTTCCAGAAGTCTTACAGAAAATACAAGGAAAGTTACAAATCAATGCTGTCAGTACAAACCATTTTAAAGATAGAATTAACTTGACAAAGTGTTTAGGTATCTTCAATGTACTTTAAAAGTACTACTTGCAGTTGAAAAATGGACTACAAAAGACATTTGAATTGAATTTGGATGAATAAGGGAGAGAGAACTGTTCACACTTTGAATTATGGAATCAATTCCATAAAATTAGGAAGATACCTAAACTATTTATCAAAGAAGAGTCATGACCATTTACAGCAGAACTCACCAGCTACAGAAGCAGGGTGCAATTCATGCCAATTCCCCTGTATTTTTAACCTATGTGAAGTTTGAGAATGGCCAGTGTTTTCACCTCTGTTCAGGAAACTGCCAGGAGTTGTTTCAGTAGTGTGTGTAAGTAATGAGGAACTCTACTATCACATCCCATCACTGTTTTAGTAGTTTTGGATAACCCAGGAGAATTTAAATTCTAGGCTGTTTCTATACCTTTTGTTGTTGTTGTTGTTGTTTATTCAGACATCATATCAATTAAACTATTAGCGGAACACCATTTTATTCAACGTGGAGATGTCCTCCACTTCCTGTTGACTGAGTTGTACTTATCTTCCTTAGTGATTCCCTTTATTACAGCCATAATTAAGCAGTTACTCCAGCAAGTCAACACCAAACAATTCTACTAAAGACATTCTCCTATGAAAATTTGTACATTTTAGTTTCACCACAAAACATCCAAGAAAATAATACCAATTTTTCTCTGGCTTCAGAGAAGATACTATGGAGAAGTATCTACTGCCACCCTGGGGAAAGGGGCCACAGGACCTGGTAGTAATCCTGTAACTTGAAGCCATAAAGCTGCAGAGGTCATGGCAAAGAGCAAATACCGAGTCTTTGCAGTGCATCTGAAAATTATAATCTTTGTGCCTGCTCTTTTTCAACATTTCTGACCCTTGCAGATGAACTCTCCAAATACATCATGCAGAGCTCTGGCCAAAATGCATGTTGCAGTCTGACCTCCCTCTCTTTCTTTAAGAGGCTTTACAAGTAATTTACTCAAATAAAATGCGGTTAAGAACATAATTGCTATGCAGTTTTAACTCATTTACAGATAAGCAAACTACATTCATCTTTGACAAATTATTTGCTGTCAAACTTAGTGATCCAAAGGTATTGTCCATAAACTATTACAGTCCTCTGCCACAATGCTCCTCAGCCAGTATGAACAGTTGGTATTCTTCCAGCTTTATGAACACATTTTGTCAAGGCCCAGAAGCCAGACTTTGTGACCCCACCATCTGCCATGACCTCTTGTCAGATTCAGACAAAAGAACTGACACAGATGGCCTCAAAATGGAGATTTTCTTCATCCCCAGTTGCTGCATGTGCTTGCACCACACAGACAGAAAAACATAAAACTCAATCTTTTTTCTTCTTTAGTTAGTTTCTACTGAAATGAAGCTGCATAAAGTCAGGTTCAGAGCCTACAGCACATGAGACACAAAGATTCCTTTATTTGAACTATGTTTGTCCCTCATAAGCTAAGCTTTGGTTTATAATCCACTCTGATAAACTTGCCTTTTGGTCATATATTGTACAGTACAAGGAGCCAACCGAACTGATTTTGTAAACTCTGAGTTGTAGTTTCTCCTAGAACATACTTCCTAATCACTTATGCCATTGACACTAAAAAGTCAGTTTGAGCATTAAATTTCAAAAGCCCAGGTAATCAAGCTCTAGTTTTATCTGTACCTATTCTCACTACAAGTTAAAAGCCAGATCTATTCTGCAGTTTTGGTGATTCTGAAGCCGAATCCCACTGCAACAAACAGTGCAAACAGAAAACAGCTATCTGCAGAATAACACTGCATTCCTTCTTCTGTTTATTTTCTATCTATTGTCCAAAGTCCTATTTTTAAATCACCCCTATGAGACAACATAGAAGTCTGTTCTCTGTTTTACCAAATTTACCCTGGTTTCTCTTTCAAAATTTTATCAGTACTTCAAGTCCCACCTTCACCTAGACCAGGACCATGCAAAGATCGTCCTCAGTGCCAGAGGCCAGTTCCCATCAGAAAGTTTTATTTATGTAATATTACATCAGTACGAAACATCTGCAAATGAAGACAACTATTGGATAATCACCTAAATTGTTATGATGAAAAGTCTTTACAGAACATATGAAAAATAATAAAGAGATACTGTAGTATACTAGAATGATTTTTATCACCACTAAGGAGCACTTTTTTATTTACTTGATAAACAGTATTGCAAAGTGAAAATTATTCCAGGTAACTGGAACAGTTAAGAGGAAATTGTGATGAGTTCCAAGAAAAAGAAACCTGTATAACACCAGCCTTTCCACAAGAAAGTAATTTATACTCTTCATATCGCTCTCCACAGTAATAACTATTACAAGACTGACTTCAGAAGACAGCAGTAACAAAAAGATTCCTTATTAATCAGTGCAGGCTCAGATTTAAACCACTAATTTATGCACAGCATCTACATGGCTTAGACTACCTGTTACACATATGCTGCTTCAGTGTGTCTCAGTTTCCAGATCAATACAATTTCAAAATTATTAAGGACTGATCAGAAATCCACCTGGTCTCAGGAAGTGTTTCTCCAGCTTGTTCCTAAAAAAAATGTTTCAATATCTAACTCCTTCTTGAAAAAAACTGAGATTAAAAAACCCAAACAAGACAGGAATGCCATATAACATCCAGCTTGTCACTCAATGAAGCTCTTCAAAAAAGCCAACCAAGATATTTATTCAATAAGTCACATAGGATGAGAAATAAGTCACCACCTTCAGCTATCATACAGTGAATTTATTTTGAAAATAACGTTAGAAAGTACCTCTAAGGAAGCATTTGAAAGGAAGTCCCACCATGACATGTATGATAAAGGCCTGGCAGGTATAACAAATTATTTTTCCAGCTTTTACTGTGAACAACTGTATGCCTTCAAACAAGTCCTGGTAAATAACAGACAAGGTGATTAGAGAGACTAAACAAAGGAAATCTAAGTGCCTTGAGCACTGAATGATATTATGAGGTTTTTATTAAATAAATTAATTTGAGAAGAGTATTCAGTTTAAAAGTGTCGTTGTTTAATCATCTTTACTTGACTTAAAAGGCTGCAGCCGATGAATCCAAAGTACAGAAGTTCTCCCAACTACATGACACAAAAAGGAAATGAGAATGACTGCTTTAAACCAAGATGCAAACGACAGATAAAACCACCTGAACCTAATTTGAAAGTGAAGATCTCATCCTGTAGTGACGATCTAGCAAAATGCCAATGTATCATCAGAAAAAATTAACTGACACCTCCTGGCAACAGCAGTAATTATGACTCAAGTTTACACTGCACAAAGAACCTGGAAAAACAGATGAGGCATTCCTGCAAGTTCAACGAGTATAAACTGTATCACTTCAGTCCCATGAGAGAGAATCACCAACCTGTGTGGTTTGCTAGAAGCAAATCTCCCCTCAAGGACTTAATACAGCAAATACTGAGGCACTGGATCCCATTTAGTACTCTGGGACTCAATCCCAAATGCTACATCCCCATTACTCCCACTATTTGCTGTATTTACTCACTGCTATATTACTACCAATGCACATATTATATGACTGCACATGTATACATGACTAGCAGAAGCACTGCTGCTGGAGGCTACTGAATATCCTGAATCCCAGGGGTGAAGACAGGTCTGAGTGAGAACCCATGACATGGGAAGAAAACCCAAAGCTGGATCCAAAGTCTCCCCTAGCTGAAAGTGCTCAGTCTCCTTCATGTAACTGCACTGCTGACCCTCACGTTGTGCTGCTTGTGCAGTCCTGACAGTGCTGGGTCCCCAGTTCCCAAACGTGGAGCTGGATGCTCCTTCCCTCAAGGGATTCAGTTTCTTAGGCACGTTCTTAGACGTGCTCCATGGCAATACCAGCAGTAAACCACATGTCTAAGAATGGGGCAGCACTTATGGCTTCCTTCAAAATCAATCAGGTGAAGTGTGTCTGCTATTGTCCAAATAAGGAGAAGAACTTTACATTCAACATGTGGAATAATTCCCATTTATACTGCAACACAAAACTTAATGATGAAGATTTGGTAGCTATTTCTTCAATTTTCCTTATAGTTTGCTGGAAGATTTTCTCTAGTTTAAAGCCATTATTTAACTCTACTCTTGTATGGGTCGAAGATTATGACAGTATTTACCAAAGGGTGAAGGTTACAAAAAATTTTGTACTTTTCTAATTATGATTTGTACAAACACAAAAGGGATTTTTATGGTGATGCACAAGCTCACAAATAATGATTACAGCACATAGAAACACCTGAAGGGCACAATTCCATGAAATACGTTGCACTGCTCTGAGATCCCACCCTTGCTAAGATTGCTAAAAAGGATCTTCCACTTTGCACTCCTTCCCAATGCTGCATGATCTCAACAGCCCCCATTCCTACCTGATCCTCTCAGTGAACCAGTCCAGCTCTGATACTGTCAGAATTCCAGCAGTGGGGCTGCAAGGGGGTAGAAGAAAGTTTTCCTTACGTTGCCACCCCTGCCAGCTCCAAGGACCACCCAGGGTTGTGCACAGGACAGGGCTAACCCTCAGACCTGATCACCGATTGACCAGCTCAGTCTGGTTTTCAGAACCACAACATGATTCCATTTCTGAAAAAAACATCCATGATCCCTCAAAACTTACTTATGGATTGAAATGTGACAGAAGGTTTGTTCATATGAAGACTACTACATGCGTTTGAAGAGATTACTGGGGTGCATGCACACTTTAAAAACCCATTAGGAAGGGGGATATTTTTGTCTCCAGATCACAGCTTCCTCAATTTCTTATACAGCAAGAAGCAGGATGAATAATTTGCTTTTGACAGAGAGCAGAAGTCTGCTGTTATACCAAATCAATACACAGCTTGAAATTGTATCAGCAGTATGTATGAAGTTATTGATCTAAAAAAAGTTTGAATGTATTTGCAATTGTAAGTTGAATTTTAAATAAACTGAAGTTTACAATAACCTGATTGCACCTTTAAGAGGACAGAAATATATTTCTCAAATCTCAAGGTCAAGCTTATAACAAAAGGAAGTTACCTAACTCCTTCCTTCCAAGACATGCAGAGCCCATGCACACACAGGTTTCTTATTTCACTCTGAGGACATAAGCTCACTTTCACTTGCAGTTTCTAATCTCATCCATAATGAAGGATCATGTTACCACCATACATTCTTGCATGACCATTACATTTCACAAGTGACTTTTAGTATGTCAATACATTGGTATTCACAAGCCTCAATGAGCAACTACTGATATATTGGCTTTAATTCCCACAAATAGCACTATAATAGCTGCTACCAATTTGAAGAATTGCTCTATACAACTAAAAGTTCACAGTCTGAAAGACTGTAGGTACCTGGTGCAACCTGCTAATTTCTTTCTGATTTTATTTTTCTTCCCCCCGTCCCAAAATTTGCAATAAAAAAACAGTAAATGAAAATGGTCCCTTATTCACACAGAACACATTTGCTTACACCACCCATGGGTGAATGGATTATGAATTCCTGTCAAATTAATCTTCCCATACAGATGCTATAGTCACCCAATAGAGGTCAGTGAGGGACTCTGTTGAAGAAAAGTGCTAAAGAGGTTGTAAACCACAACTGAATCATTTGCTATTCCCACCCAAACCAATACAAATCTGGCAGCAACAGGAACCTGATGGAACAGGAGAAACCTGCCCCGCCAAACAGAGGAGCATACTCTAAGCTCCACAGGAAAAAAATAAATTAGGCTGCCAGAGCAGAATGCCATTCACAAATGGATTTTGGTCTATAGACACTAACAAAAATTCCTTGTTTTGGACGCAGGCACTCCATTCTCTGTTAGCAAAGAATGGAGGAACAGCAGTACAGTCTCAGCTACCATCACTGCTCTGACCACTGTTTGTGTAAAACCTGGTGGTCAGGGCACATCCCACTGACTGAAATTACACAAAACCAGACAAAAAAACATCACCTTTATAAAGTGTGTTATTTTTACAGGTCATGTTAACTAACAGCAGGTTCAGAAGTTTTGTAAAATCCTGGCTGTTCATGTCAGTCAAATATCCTGCAGACTGTAAACCAGGAAGATCCCAGTGCCATGACAATTCTGGATAAAGCCTTCAAAGATACCGCTAAAGAACCCCCTTCTAGAATTCATGCTTATATGATTTGGAAAGTTACCAAAAATCAAGTTGTCTTCTCTTTAAACACTATCAAGCCAGAAAGAATGAAACTGTGCCAGCACCTGAATTCCTGCAGTTCACAACCAAGTACACTAACAAAACCAAACACTCATCTTTTCCCAGCTTGGTTCCAGGCTCCATTGTGACAGCCAATACTGGATGTGAGCTGGCTAAAGCATTATTTTTCACCAAGGCAGTGCTACAAAAATCTAGAAGTTACTTCAGGTTTAAGTAAAGACAAATATCCCCAAAAACGGCTTCACAGTAGCCTGTATATTTTGCAAACCATGTTCTGAAAGGCAAAGAGTTTGTTCAGCAGTACTAACTGAATAGCTGGACCTCAAATTATTTTCAAACATCATCCCTTTTCATTTAATTACTGTTCTGTATTTCACTAGAAGTATGATATTCTAAAAAACTGTGCTTTTGTTACAGTTCCATTAATGTATATGACAATATATTAACATATATAATGGTCTTGCAAACTGAACTATTGTAGGCCTGCAGTTTGACTTACTTAGATTGATTTTTATGCTATAAATATTGAAAATCATAAAAGTAAGGTTGCACAGTCTGTAAAGCCCTTTATTGGAAACTATCACTGCATATAGGAAGTCAGACCAAGGAGCAAAGGAGTTCCTTTAAGGAAACTATGAAACTAAGATCACTTACAACTGCCTCAGATTCTTGCAGAAGAGTCATAGTCTACAAATCAAATAATGAGGGGGGGAAAGGATTCATTTTATTCTAATACTGGACGTTACAAAACACAAATGAAGAATCAATCCAGAAAATTGTTACTAAACTGTCACTCCCTACCACACCTGCACCTTTTACAATATTTCTTGCATATCCCTGGTTTCTCAGATCTGCCACGGGTATTTGTACTCTCAGCTCCACCATGGCATGTGCACCATTACCACACCAAGACATTGGGATTGTTTTCACCTAATACCTAAAGTTTTGTGATAAACTCATCTGATTCCAGTGGTTTCCTGGCTTTATGCACAAAAAAAAATATCCACAAGTTTATTTCCTTGCAGCAGACCAGACAGCCTTTTTTTCCCTATTTTAAGATTCATGTTTAAGATTCATGAATATTGGTTCATTAAGCATCATGTACAGTGCATGTAATTGGAAAGGCAGCAGAGAAAGGCTTATACCATTACACTCAAAAAATGAAAATGCAAACTTTTTAAGAAATTATCACTTATTAGAGATAGCTCTAAAAACATTATTTTAAGGTCGCACACTAGAAGAAATGCAATTCCAAGAACTGAAATAGAGTTGTTATAACTAGAACTCATGCTGCTCCACATTAGGATCCAGAAATTTAAATATTTCTGTCTACATAGGCTGGGCTGCAGCAGCTTTCTCCCCATACCATGCAAGTCACAGTTCTTATACTGCATTTAGAGATTCACATTAGCTTCCAAAGGCACAGTGACAAGGTCTGCACGTCTAAATCGATAACATCATACACCCTTGAAGAGGATGTAATGCTGGAATTTTGGTCCCTATTTCTTCACTAAACCTATAACAGTTCTAGCCAAAGCTGCTGAAAGATCTTGACTGGGAGAGTGCTCCCAACTGTTCAGGAAGTGTGTCCAGATGCACCAGAGATGTCTACAGAGCTGTCCAACAGAGACAAGAGTAGACAAAGATAAGGAATTCTCTTGTACTCCTGACATCCCCTGCCAAACAGCACCACTGCTGCCCAGCTGGATTGCTTGGCCTGTGCCTTCTACACTGGAGAGCTGCTGCCAAGGTGCTGTTCTGAAAACTCTACCTTCCCACTTTGTGAGGCCACCAGTCAGAATAGTCTGCAACAATAAAGAGCATTCCTCTCATTGCTGTGTTTTCTGTAAAATTAATAATATTCAGATAGTACAAGTCAAATGGTTTCTTTTTGCTATGCTGCGGTAGTAGTTTTTGTTCAAAGAGGAAGTGGTTAAAAGAAAGCCAAATTATTTCACAGTAATATGTGATCACTCTTAAATTCGCCCATGAGACAATCTTATTAATATTTAATAACTTTTATTTTTCCCCCTAATAAAGAACTAAATCATTAGACCTGTTACTCTGACCTCTTCTAGAGGCACTAGACTGGCTTCACAGTAAGAAGATTTTCAAAGGAGAGCTTGCCTTTTTTTTCCTCTTGACCACCTCTCCTGCTAAGTTTTTTCTTTTCTATAATGCAAACTTCTCCTTAGTCCTCCATGTTTTTTTCAAAGTGCTATATTTAACACCCTACATGTTACTTTGAACAGAAATTCCTGAAATTCAGTACTTCACTGCATAAAAACCACCAGTGAGTATACACAGCATTGACATAAATACGGGCTGTGAAATACAGTTCTGCATTTGCCCTGAAACGCTGGTCCTCTCAGTCTTTGCCCCACTTATACCTTTTTTGTGCATGACAGGATATAATACAGGATATAATCAAAAGAACTGAAATTAATTTGGGAAGGGTAGAGGAACAGAGGAAATTGATTAATTTCTTTTTTAACAGCATAACATTATTTTTCAATCAAAAATTGTATCATTGCAGTTTGTAAAGGCACCACACAACCTCCAACATTTTACTGTCTTCTGTCAACATCATTAAGCTACATGAGTGATAGAAGTTGAAAAAAAAAGTCACCGTGTGCCAAATTAATAAGGAGTCAAAAAAAATTGAACTGCTTTCAGAATTATGAAAACTGACCAAGAAATAATTTGTATAAAAATTTACCCAGTATACTGTATCATATCAATTCTGTCAAATCAAGAATTCACAGAGAAAATGAAAGCCAAAAGTGCTTTCTCCAGAGAACAGCATAAGCTGTGATACACAGCTCGGCATCCCCCCGTTACTCAGTGAGAGAGCACGCTCTCATTTGCGGTTTTCTTCCACATTTCAAGGAAGTTTCCTTATTCCGTATTTTCCTCCTATTGTTTGTGTTTTCAGCTCCAACAGACGGTGTTTACACTGGGTTCACCTCTGCCGCTGAGCCCTTTACAGCTGGAAGTCCGGGTAGGCCTGTAACTCCCAGGAAGAGGCAGGCAGGGAAGTTTTGTTGTTGTGCCGGACTGACCCTCTCCCGATGAGACCCGCGGGTGAGAACCGCCCCGACACGAAGTTCAATCACACTGAGCGGGGCCGGGAGCTCGGCCGGTGCCTTCCCGCTCGGGGCCGGGCCGCCGCCGGCTCCGCAGCCCGCACAGCCCCGCCGC
>VXBR01010920.1:3982592-4005050 GCA_013400215.1 Cisticola juncidis
CTCCGCACCGTGCCCGGGCCCAGCTCCGTGTTCGCCCTGCGAACAAAGGCTGCGGGGCCAACAACGCGGCGGCGGGGCCGGGAGCAGTGACCGCGCCCTCGCACCTCCGCCAGCGCCCGGCGAGACCCGGGACCCTCCTCACAGCCGCAAAAACCCAGGCCCAGCTCCTTTGAAAAGCCCTGAGAATGATTGATTTCAACATTTCCTTTACCGCCTTAAAAAACTGTTTCAACAAAGCAGGGTTACATATTCTTACAGAGACCACATAAATGCAAAGCACTCCTGGGAGGAAAAAAAAAAACAAAAAAAACCCCAAAACAAAACACCAACCAAACAACCTCATCGGCACTAGCTCCTTTCAAAGCAACGATGCAACCTTTGTTAATCTTCCTCCAGCACAGCCAGGCACACATCCAAGGCGTGCAGTTACCATTTTGCACATTCCTCTAGCACAACTTCAGCTTAATGCCACTGAGCAAGCCGAGCAAAACAAGGTTCATGGGGACACAAACACTATTGGTGTGCTTTAGATCCCTGCAGATCATTCATATACGAGATCAGGTATGGTAAGCTTTTGTTTTTCTTGCATTACAGACAACATTAAATGGTCTGGAAAGACTTTTTTGATCCTGTCCACTAAGAAGGGAAGGAACATCAAGAAAATAGGTATTCAGCCTATAAAATTGAGTTCCTGAATGTCAGTCTAAGGAAAATATTAGCAAACAAGGCCTTTATTTCAGTGGGGCAGTTTACAACTGAAAATCTTGCATGTGCCTAGGAATTTGCAGATTGTGGTTTTAGTTTCTTTTCATCCTCTGTAAAACACTTCCATGACATGTAACAAAACCTTTGATCAATATTGGCAGTGTTATGCAAGACACATTCACAAAAGCAAGAGAAATATGCAAACTATTGTGTATTGTCTTGGAGCCCCCTCTAACAGCCACAGCCACTAACATGACACACGCCCTGGCAGGAGTGCAGAAGGCACACACCACTTAAAAAAGGAAGCAAACCAGAAGCCACCAGGTTGGCTGGTTTACTGCACTATTATTAGTTACCACAGCTAAACAAATACTTGAACCCAGCCTCAATAAAGACACTTGGGCTTCATAGATCTCTTTTTTGTTCAGTGGTTTATTTACTTTTTTGCAAGAAAGACAGATGAGCTGAAGTCAGATTATGACTGGAACTGATTGAACATGAGAAAATAACCATTTTAACCCCCGAGGAGAGAAACAGAAGGAAGGCCACTGCTGCAGTTGGCATTTGCTTTTAACACCAAATTGCAGACTAACTATATATACACACGCATATATATACACACACTGGTGAGTTTGAAGGTGGTGCAACAATGATCAATTTGTATGAATGTAAGTACACTCCTGATGTAACATTTTAAACCAATACACAATTTTCAGAACTTTCACAAGTCCCAAATTTTACCCCAGAATGAAGGCTGCATTGAAAAACTCTTAGAACTGAGTTTTTTAGACATGCCAAGGTGTGGGTTGAGCAGCTATGCCTGTCCTGCAGGAAGCTCTTGTCCCTCCAGAACCTTTGTTTCGAGAGGGACTCACACCTCTGTACTCTTTGACTCAGTCCAGTAACACAACCCCACTGACCTGTAAAAATGTATCTAAAGCTTATTTAAAATCCATTATCAATAAACAGATGCCTTTTTAGATATCATCACAATTAAGATTACCTGGGAAGTTAAAACCAATTTTTCTTGTAAAAGATAAGCAAAAGAGGTTTTGATCAGTAACCAAATTTCTTCAAAATCTCAGTTAGTCTGTGCAGTCTTTGGGCAGGTTCATGGCACAAGCTGTGGCAAAAGCTGCTCCATCCTGGGAGACCTTCAGGCACCACTCACTCTTTCAGAGCCTTACTCCCCACTTTAAACCTCTCCACAACAGAACTCACAACTCTGCCATTTGAAAAGTTCAGCTGGTAACCATAGCAAGGCCTTTTCACATCCTTCATTTGTAGTGACTTTTCTCTCCTGTAGATTTGAGGCTAGTGAAAGGAAAACAGCTGAAATTCTTGCTTCAAATTGAACAGTGACAGTGGTAAAATGGTTATCCAGTGTCCTCTAGGACACCACCTGAAGCAAGAGGACTACATAATGTCTTGGGTATCTTCTCTCTCTAGCTGTGCCATTGCCAGGGTGAAAACGACCACCACATAAAGGAGCAGTATCAGGCACATGGTGCAGAGTTGCCTTCAGAAGAGTGATTTGAACAGAATCAGGTTCAACTCCCATTAGAGTTCTGTCTGGGAGCAGAGCAACATTGCCTGTTCAGCCCAACAAAACCTCCAGAATTATCAAGAGAACCCACGTCAAGGAGCCTTCAACAAAAAGGCAATAGGTGGACATTATACCCAGGCAGATGTTAATGAAACTAAACTCCCCCAGTAAGAACAAAGTGTAGAATACCAGTGACTGAGGTCTGTCCAGAGTGCCAGACTTAAAGCCTCTCTGCTTGGCCTCGGAGAGAGAACCTTCTTGTTACTGAGCATTTTCTTTAGCAGTGCCTTTGTGATGACAGATGAAAATCCCAAGCTGAATATAGGTGTTAAAGCCAAGTGATTGTTTCACATACCCTGTAACTGCAGAATCTTACCTTACAGCAGGAGGAGTGGAGGGAATCCCATTGAGGGACTTTATACTGGAGTCTTGGCACTACAGCCTGGCATATTACTAGAGATCAGCACACACACTTGCTTCTGCACTTCATTTAAGAATTCATGTTAAAAAGGTTAAGGAGAATTGGAAAGATACCCCGAGAAAAGAAACTTGCCAAGATGTAGCACAGGTTAAAGGGCAGAATGTAAGAGAAGAACAAGAAAAATGGCACATTAAGCTAGGGCTGACAAGTAAATGAGATGAAGTCTGAACACAGCTACAGGAGAGGCTCTAAAAGGGCACATGATTGAAGGAAACTGAGGAAACTGTGTATGATTTGATCTTCTGTGTATCAGCACAAGAAAATGAATTATAGTTCTGCAGCCCTCTTTCAATGATGTTAAATCTATAAACATTTCTTATCTCCAGTGTCTGTGGAATACAAATCACCCACAGCTTGATCTTGATATTATTCTGATATTAAAATGTTTAATCATTTTACATTTTGGAGGATGATTTATACATAATCCTGAGAAAATTACAAAAATTTGATATTAGAAATAAGCAAGCATATAAGAATAATTAACTACACATTTCTTTAATTACAATTTATTTGTTCAAAAAATACAAAAGTATTTTATAGCTTCAAAAATAGACTTTTTACTCCCTTTTAGCTAATAATAATAGGATTTAAAAATGGCCTTTAAGATACTAACAGTACAGATTTTTACAAGTTAGATAGCATATCTGGAACTAGTTTTAAGGTATCTGTGCTGGCCATACCACATCAAATTGCTTTTGGTCTTTATAAAAAATGTAAAAATTGAGCTACAAGCTAGCTACAAAGTATCAGCTACAAAAATCCTGGATTTTTTTAACGGAGTGTTGAAAGCCTATTTGCTTTTGTATTTCATCTTGATCTAGTGCACAAATAATGTGATCATAGCACCTAGTGTCAGCTGAAAGATGGTAACAGGCTACTGCCAAAACAATGTCTTTGTATGCAACTGAATTCCTCACAGTCCAGCCCCAACAATCATTTTGTTTTTTACCAATGCCTAGGGGAGTAAATGTGCCTTTTACCTTCCTTGATGATTAACATACCCAAGATTTTAAAGATCCGAAGGGAGGCGAGATGCTGAGCAGCAAACCCATCACAGTTAACACAGCCCATGTGCAGTACATGGGAGGATTTGAGCAGCTGGGCCACCCAAAGGAGGTCACTGAGGGGACACAAATGCTGCAGCTGGACCACAGCTGCCGCAGGGATGATGGGAAAGTTCATTACAGTGTGGTAAATAATCCAGCAGCAGGGGGGAGCTGAAATACCACACAACTTCCACAAATTCCAGTTATGGTTTTTTACTGTCCTGTTAATGTCAGGATGCTATAAAATATGAATTAAACCATCTTAATTCTTCTAAAATTAAAATGCCAATTTCTACCAGTGTGGTGAGTGTTTCATTGCTTGCAGCCATGCATCCATAGCAGGTCTGTACTCCTCTGAATCCTTTTGTGGCTCAAACACCGCTTCCATTTGCCTTAGCTTCTTTAGTTGTTTTTTGTCAGTCCAAAATCCTATAAACAGAAAATTCATTCTCCAGCTCAACTGCAAATATGTTATTTTTGAGTTGTTTTAATCTATTTCCAAGAGATCCAATGCAGAAACACAGTAAGAAATAATGACAGCTTTTTTTTACCAACAATTTTCTCAGAGGGAAGCATATTTTTAATATTGTGAAAATCCTTTCCAATAGGATCCACTTGTTTGGAATCCTGACAACAGCGCATCTGCTTAGCTGGGATAGTTTCCAAGGAACAGCTCTGGTACACTGAAGTTCCCTTAGGTTTCATCCACAAAATGCTTTTGGTTGTAGGTCCTTCTCAATGAAGGAAGGCCACAGAAACCAAGACCTATCTGCTTTCCTATTGTCTTAAAAAAATGTGTAAATGGCAAGAAACAGTTGGTGTTACAGATTCCTAATAATTTGTTATTAAATCATTATTGTCTGTCAGGGGTCTCAACTTTCTTGCACTTTTATTTGCTGAATAAGTCTTAACCAAGCATATAGTTTTTACCTTCATTTGTGTTATTTACATATCAAAGCACTTCAACAAAAACAAATTTTGTAGGCGCAAATTAAGCAAAACCATCAACAGTTTGTAGCTTTCAGTCTGGTTAACAGTATGAAACCATTCTGTGTGAGTAGAGCTGTTTTTTCTGTTAATAATTCATTTTGTACTCCTATTCCTGTGAAAGCCTCACAGGATAAAGGCTGTGTTCACAGGGACAGCTTCAGTGGAGTGACAGTGCTGCAGGTGAGCACGGTGCCTCCCTGGCCACGGGGTCCATCCCCAGCAGCATCACTCAGGCAGCACAGGAATGGACATGGAGTGCCTGAGTCAAGGAGGCAGCAAGGACAGGATTCACCTTTCTTCTCTAGTAATACATCCTTCTAATTGTACTCACAGAGAAACATAAACATTACTTACCTTAGATTCCCACAAAATGGCTAAAGTAATCCCTTGGGGGGTACAATTATTTGAAGTTGTGCCCTTTTTTTGTCTGATCTCTTTTCTATTGTATTTACAACATGCATTATAAAGGGGGAAAAATAATTTTTAATGTCTACGTACCTGAAGCAAGGCCTGCTAGAAAAGCTGCACCAAGACTAGACATGTCCACATTTGCAGGTTTTTCTATTTTGTTATTAATTAAATCTGATGTCATCTGCATGACAAAACTATTATTACTGACACCTCCATCAGCTCTGTAAGGGAGAAGGGAAGAAGTAGTTAAAAAAATGTGCTAAATGCTTATTGCCAGCATTTCAGAAAACAACGTTTGGTATTTCACACTTATGCATAAATCTTCCTGTCACTCATGCACAAATGCAGTTGCACTTTATGGGTAAATTTAGAGGACAGAAAAAAGTGCTAGAAAAAAAAGAAGGAAAAAAGTTTATAAACTCGGAGAGAAATGGTAGACAGACAAGGACAGAGGACACTATCAAAAGCTTTGAAAATTCTGTCTTTTAAAACTGTACATCTTGGCTGAAATGTTAGGATTTATAACAGAACCTTTACATAGTTACCACCACAATATGACAACAGTCGAAACCATTACACCAAACAAACCCTTTCATGTGTTCTCAGATCTGGAAAAGTACCTTTTTTCTTACTACCAAATCTTTGTATTAGCTAAAATGCCTCCACAGCTGCTTCTTTTTAAGAAGAAATTCAGAATGAGGCTTCCATCTGTCTATTTTCTTAAATTGAGACCAATTTAATGGAGAAAACTGTAACTTATCAGTGCTGATCTTTAATCATCTGAGATTTCCAAGTAATTACTCTTGCAAACAAAATAACTATAATAAAAAGCAATCTTTGAAATGTCCTAGATAGATTCATTATGCTCTTGTACTCCAATACCAGCTTTGTATGGAGCTGTTGCTCTATCAAATGTGGTGCAGAGAAGACATTTAGTGTTTATTGCTACAGAAAGTGCTGGGTAATAAAACTTTTATTTTTAAAATATTTATTTATTAAAATAAAACTTTAGTTTTATTTTAATAACGCTGAGGGCTCTTTGTGCTTTCCTTGATGGTGTTGAGACAAAGCAAAGAGAAGTAATAGGAACCTATAGAGTTTCTAATGAACTCTAATGAAAACAATGCTCAGAGACCAGCAAGGAAGGAATACAGGACAACAGCTGAAAAAGGAATGAATGAATTTATGGGATAGAAACAAAAAATGAAAGGTAACTGACAGATGGAAAAGATGTGTGGACATAAGGATGGTAGAGCAGTTTGCAACCTTACTGAGAACCCCATTGAGTGTGTCTCATTATGTTTTAACCTTAAATACACAAGCTGAATAGCTACTGATTTTATTAAAGTAATACAGACACTATATAAAACTGCAATTTTACATCCATTAATAAAAAATAACATGATCATGCAATTTGAAGTTTACATTGCAATGTAAATGGAAGCAGAATTCTAATGCTCCGTAGGCTGTATTTCCACACTTCCCATATTGTAAGAGTTTTTTAAGAGTTTGCACTTTTAATGGGACTTTTCAAATTTTGGATCCATTTTTTTATGTTAAAAAGCTTCCTAAGTAATCAAAGTTCTCGTTCTTTTAATCTTTTCTTTAAACCCCTAACTCTGGCTGTTTCCTCACCTTTGCCTGCTCTTTCTCCCAGTATGTGATGGAAAGCAGAAACTTTTACCTCCTCTCTCTTCTGTACTCTTGCATTTTTCCCCTGGGAGTTGGATTTCTGTCTACAAGCCTGCCGGTCTATTCTTCCTCTGCAAGGCACAGGAGGGGTGGGAACACTCGCCTCTGCTCCTGCCTGCAGTGCCATGCTGACCCCTGGCTGCTCCAGGGAGGAATTTCCTTGCTGAGCTTTCTGAACCTCAGAGGGCTGCAGCTTCTGACGACCGGCGTGCCCAGAGAAGTCTCTACCAAAATGTGAAATGTGGTCTTCCAGCAATGCTTAATTCAGCTAAATGTTGTGCAAGCATATTCTAGGAATTGCAGTTGCCTCAGTAAATTTGATATGGTTCTTCAAGGATTAAAGCAAAACCAATGTCTTAACAATTGAATTGTAAAACTAACCTCCCTCCTTCCCTCACAAATAGAACCAGTTTTAACCAATGTCTTCAAAAAATTGTCTGTTAAAGACCCAGCACAGAAAGTGTCAGTATGAAATAATGATGAAAAAGGGTAGAATGACCTCTGTGGTAGGCATTGCTATATGCACTCTAGTGCTGCCTGAAAACATGGATATGCCTTCTTTTTAATTTTTGTTTTAATAATTAGAGCACTTCATTACTCCCTTACTAACAATCACCAATGCCAATAGCTGTGGTCTACTGCTTCTTAAATTACATTAACATTTGACTTGGAAAACATCTACTTGTAAACACCAGAATTTTTACAGAAAGACAAAATGCATAATAAAGCTCAAACCTGTTTAAAATCAAACTCTTATATATCAAATTTAAAAGTTACAGGGAACTTACCGAATAGTTTGAAGAGGAATGTGCACCTTCTTCACAATGATATCATAAAGCAGTTTGTTTCTTAAAAAAAAATTAGTTGAATTAAGCATTATATATTCCATAAAGTGTTTTCAGTGTCTACATAGTCAGAAAATAAATGCAAGGCAAGAAAAGGCTCAATTCTGTTAGAACTGCTGCAATAGTTGAAAAGTTTCTAGAATGCATAAATGAAACGCCCAAACCCACTGAAACTGGTCTTTGGTTTTTGTCACTGTCACAGAGGCACAACTATGGCTAAATCAGGGCCTATTGTATAGCAAGTCACTGTAGAAGGTTCATTTTCCCCACTGAAAGTTACTGGGAGGTTTCTAGAGATGCAATTGTTGATGTAACAAGTGGTTTAGAGTGAGGCCAACAGTGCTAATGGGAGTTTATCCAGCTATTCTGTAAGGGGAATATCTGAAGCCTTCAAGTTTGACTTTTTTCCTGAAACCATTTCATTTAATGGGAGAAAATCTAAACACAAAGGATATCTACTTTATTCTAGTCATTTGTATGCAGTATTTGAAAGAGATGGATGAATTCTTAACATCCCTTTACATCCTTTTCAAGACAGCCATATGTCAGTTCAGAAATTACTGCATCTCATGTTCAGGCTTACAGTGCAGAAGGAAAATGCATTAGACACCAGCTGCAGCAATTCAGAATGCTGCCCTCCTCCAGACATCTTTTCTGAGCTCTTTGCAGGAGATTTTTATGCCCAAAGCAAAACTGTTGACTCCATGGAAGGAATCACATCAGTGCTCCCTAACTGGCCACAGTGCAGTGAGCCAGGCTCAGTCCGTACTCAGCTCCAGTTTGAGGCACGTTGGGGGCTGGCAAAGCAGTGAGATACTGATGTGCTATCAGCAGAGGCATCTTTAGCTTTCACAGATCTGGAAGCTGCTGTCCATTCACATCTTTTAAGACTTTTAAGAGGCCTGTTACTTTGTTTTACAAAACACCAACATTTCAAACTTTAAACAGAAGCTAATATAAAACTTCCAGCTTCACATATACTTTAAACACAGCTGGAGAGGACTACAGCTTCTGACAAAACACTGTCAGGAGAGGAGAGATAAACTTCAAACAGAAACCATTTTTAAAACATGTAGAAAACAACATTATTTAAGAATCTCTATATGGTTACCTAATGACAAAAACTCTGGACTAACAAATATACACAAATTTATTTGTAAAGTGTTAAAAAAGGAAGCAACTAAAACTCCTTTCCAGTGTAACTGTAGTGTATTGTACAAACAGTGAAAGTCCATGTATCCATTTAACACTGCTGATCTAAATAAAAGCAAACATGAGAAAAGATAAGCCAGATCATTTAACAAGCAGTACCTGAAAGCTACAGATTCCAATATAGCTCGAACAAGATGGTTTCTGTTAGTGGGAGGTTTCAGCCCCATGAAGGAGGCACATAAATATGGGTCATCCCCAGAAACCTGCAGAAAAGATGTCACCATGAGTTCAGTAAATTATATTTGTAGGATTTCGTGAAAGAAGTTAAAGAGTAAGAAAAAAATAACTTACGACGATTACAGGCAGCATAGTAAAAGAAGAAAATGGAAAACAATATGTAAGAGGTAAATAGTGCTGCTTTAGCTTACTCAGTGAGCAGTTTAAATTGCTTCTTTCAACAGCAAAACAAACATTTAAAGGACTTCTTCCAATTCAGACAAACTAAAAAAGATGAATCCACATAATTTCCCTTTAAAATACATTTCAAGTGTACACTAAGAGTCTAGGACAGGGTATTGATATTGCTGTTCTCTAACACAATTTCACACATGCCCCATCCTGAACTGAAAAAAACTGAATTGGCTTTCAAAAGTAATACTGAAAAGGACAATATTACTTTTTATTGATGTATACTACATTTTGTTATCAGTGACACTGAAGGAAGCTGGACTATCTGGAAAAGAAATTAAATTTTTCTTTGCTTTGTTCCATTAGCATACAGAACTTGAACCAAGGTAAGGTAAAGATGTTAAGTTTCTTCATAAAAAACACTAGTCCTGGGAATGATCAAACTGAGTATGGCTAACTCAAACTTTTAGCAACACACCAAGAGATGAGCTCATATCACTGAAGCCAAAGTTATTAAGACTTTTAAGAGAGAAGTGCATTATACTGAGTTTGATCATTCCCAGGAGAAGTGCTAAAGTATTACCTCTGCTTTTCATAACACCAGGACTTGCAATCTTGGTAATATTTAGATACTTTTGAGTATTCTGATGAATCACAACCCACACCTTGAAAAAAGGCAGAATAAAACGCAGTATTTTAGAACAGTGATTAGAAGTATTGTCTCAATGTCTGCACTTCATAGCAGAAAAGCTGTGACATAGGTTTGTGTCTCTGCAGGCATTGCCTGTGTTACTGGGGGAAAATAATTCCTTTTATCTGTCCATCACTAATTTTTCTATTTGGTAGGGTTTTTTTCAAGGGGAGGAATGGCATTTAACCATTCTGATAGGATATTGGCCTTCATGTATTGTGATGAGCAACAGACAATAAGAACCTCAACAGTACATAATAAACACTGTGATAAGGTGTAAATTATTACCTTTAAAAATGTAAAAATTAATTTTGAGTTATTAAAATATATTCTTGATTTTATTATTAATAATAATTTTACCTGCAAACCTGGAATGAAACAAACACCTTGAGAATCAGCAATACTCTGTGCCATTTCTGCTGTTTCATCTACATTGGTGAAAAGTCCTATAAAGATACATAGGTTGTATAATGTTACTATTAGCTTCAATTTCTTCATTTTGTCTTAGGGGCACATACCAGAGCACATACATGTATACATGCACCTAAAGCTGACAGCTTCAAGAAATGTGCAATTTTGTGGTGAGTTACACCTGAGGAAAAGCCTTCCCAAACAGTCCAAAGTTGAAGACACTAATCACTTTTTTCTCATACTAGTAAAAATGTAGTAAAGTTCTAAGTAAGCCAAGTAAATTTTGAAATTCTAATTAGAACATTGAGAACAGTTGTCCTATGAACAATCAGGGGTTTGAACATCAGCTACTACAGAGGTAGTATTTTCTTAGTCTGTCATTAAACTGGAATGCAAAACCTTTCATTACAAAATAATAACAACAATCAAAAGGCACATTACTTCCACGTGAAGCAACATACTGTTACTTGCAAAGTACTTCATGTTATTTTCATATAAGTCAAACCTGTTATTAATTATGAGATGTACAGCTCAAGACCTCTAGAAAGCAAGTGAGAAGAAAAATGTTTCAGGAAAATAAAAGCCTAGTTAGGCAGAACAGCCTGAGGCAGACTGAAGAGAAGATGATTGTGGAAACCAAACTCCCTGTAGCAAACACACTCAGCAGAGGGCCTGCTAAAAAGACTTTGCATTTCTGCTGTCCAAAGCATGTAGACTACTTCCTTCAATTATGAATAATAAAATCAAATCCAGTAACACAACTCTGAACCCATAAAACAGCTTCTTAAGTTATATATTTCATCTTCAAAAAAATTAAAGAACTTACCTATATCCTGAGCCCACTTTATGGCAGTGCCAATGTCTGATATAGAGCCTTCAGTTAAGTAAACAACTTCTTCCCCAATCTTCCAACCAATCAGTGGATAAAGACCTTAATTATTTTCCATGAAACAAAACACTCAGTTAAATTAAATGTTTCCAGAAAAACATATACAAACATTCCTCACAATAAACCCACCTAAAATACATATATATAAACTTTATTCAATTCCTTTGTAGAAATCAAGCTAAAGAATTCACTGATAGAGGTTAAATGTGTTGTTTAAAACTTAAGTGACAGGATTACAAGAGAACTGAGCAACAGATTATTAGACCAAAGTTAACCCAAAAAATTGCTATCAAATTACAACCTCCCCACCACCTTTAAACTGAAGATCTATCTGTGCCTACTTTTATTTTTTATGTAAGAGATTGTGCATACCTAAAAAAATATCTTTTTTTTTTCTATTTAAGCTCATCCAACTTTCCCCAAGGGTTTCTAAGAAGTAAGAGTGTTTTCCCCCAAAACATAAAGCATGAAGGCTTGGCTCTCAGATGGGAAACACAAAACTGAAACAGACATATACACACAAAGAAGTAACAAACTTGGAGCACAGTTTTTATTCACAGAAGACGATGAAAATGATATACTTTTTAATTCCCTGTTTAATATACAATGCTTCCTCACACAGAAAGCAAAAAAAGAAAACAAGTTTCACTTGCACTGCAGGTAGAGAAATGGCTTTTCAGGTCACTAGATGAGAACCCAAGTAAGCAGTGGTCTCTGCAACAACTTCACCCAATCAAGCACAGTAACTGCTGGAGTGAAGAAAGCACCCAGATTTTATGGAATCCAGCTGAGGACTCAGAGATCCTTCTCAAGGACCAGAAAAACATCAGAAGGATCTAGGGGCTCTCTCTGCTTTCTCAGAGTGACTTTGCTGATGTATATCCTCCTCACAGAATCATCTCCAGTTTGCTTGCCTGTGTCCAAATGAGTTGTGTGGGAGTACCAGTGTAACTGCAGAGATGTGTTAGTGCTAGAGGCACTCTGGTGCTCACAGTATGAAAACAGCAGCAGCACTCATTAAAGCCTGTATTTGTCTCTTAAAGGGGAATGTGATATATGCAACTCCAGATCATCTGTGCAGGTGTCCCTTGAAATCACTGTTTTTTACCAAAGGTAAAGCCACAAAGAAAAAAGCCCAAAAGATTAATTGAGCCACAGATCCTAAAGAGCAGCTAATTAGGGACAGAGACATCCATCCATTATATGGCCTCCCTAAAGATGCTCACAACAGAGTCTCCAGCAGTGTAACATAATCCTACCTCTAGGGAAGGGATGCCCATGACACTTGGCATGACCAGAGGTATTAAGAACCCTCAGACTACCAGAGGTAGCTTCTAAACCCATACAACATAATTCCACCACTGAATTGTGAGGCAGGCTGTTCTTGAAGGAACTACTTTATTTTTCCTTTTTTTCAAACTGTTATATGTAGGAGCTAATTGGAGACCAGAAACTAGAGCAGCAGCTAATGAATAGCTTGCACAAGGATGCTGCAGGGATTCATCTTTCAGTCTTAAATACATATATCAGCTTTAAAGATTGAACACATTACATTTCATGCCCAGGGCACTAAGAAAGCCAGGCAGTTAACCTGTCCCACTAACCAAACCCCACAATAGCCAAAGAACATAGGGAAAGTAATTTTAACATAAATAACAGCCTAAAGCAGTAGCAGTTTCACAGCACTGCCTTGGAAGATTTTAACTCTTATCAGAATACAATAGCCAAACTGAAAAACTTTACAGCCTGTTTTTTACTTTTACATTTTAAGAGACTACTTATGTATTATTTCCTAAGTAAAAATATCATAACAATGATATAATTAATTAGCATTAAAAAGCATTTGCATTCATAGGGAATTCAGCGTCTATGCTATTCAGTTCTGACACATTTCATGTATTTGCCAAGGTCCTTCAAGACTTGAGGTGGTAAAATCCTCTTTAGCATACTGCTCCTTCCAAGCCCCACCCCATTTTAATCAGTAGACATGGTGAAATTAGTAACTCTTTAAAAATACAACAGACAGAGAGAGACTGTGTAGGCAATTTTACTTCAGTATCATCTTCAGTGTTGATCTCTTGACAAATAGCTATCTCTGACAAATTAACAAGCTTGAGAGACCACAGATGGTCAGAATGACAAAATTTTAAACACTAGAAATACACTGGGGAGCCCATTCTAAAAGAAAACAAGTAACTTCTAACCCTGCATTATCTCACTGCAGGTGCTTCAATGCATAAGGGCTCAAGGGGAGGAACTTGCAACGATTCACTGCAACATTCTGATGTGAGAAGCCAGAGGACCAATCCCTTTTTTCTCCAATCCTGTACAATTCTGCCACGAAGAGCAAGTGAAGGAAAAAACAAAACAGGAGGGATGCAGGTAGCAGATATAATTACTAATGATGCTACTTAAGTTCTCTTCCTGAGAATCTGACTTTCGGATAACCAAAATTTACATTGCTAATTAAAAGTTTCCACAGTCTTTTCTTGTGAGGACTCCCAAACTGTTTTTCTACACCTATAGACAGAAGGAAAAGCACAGACCTGTTTTATTCTTTTGTGTACCTTCAGCATTAACAGCTATCAAGGAACAGCTGAAAGAATTAAATCCCCTAAAACCAAAACTCCACTGTCTTACTTCCCCGTGATGCAAAGAGATGCTCTCCAGTATTCACATTCCAGAAACCACCCGTTCCCATTGTCAGTTTGACATCTCCTGGGTGAAAGCAGCATTCTCCAAACATTGCTGACTGCTGATCAGCTACCTGTCAATCCAACAAAAACAATGGGACAAGTTAGGTACCACTACCAACCTGCAATGCTGGGTTTGAAATTAGCTCTGTGAACACTCTGGAGTTCTGAATACAAGTAACCACTCAGAACTGAGCATTCAGAGAGGACTCATTTACAACTTTTTAAGTATTTGCAGGCCATTACAACCGTCAGACTTATCATGGCATCAAATTACACCAGGTTTAGACACAACGTGAATGTCTGCAGTACTGCTTGCAACACTGAAAAACTTTATGGAAACAAAAGAAGTATTTTGTGGTTTAATATTTAACAAGGATAAATAGGGCATTTACAATCCCAGGGAACAGAACAGAGTAGCTTGGCCTGAATTCCTTTTCCTCCAGATAGAAAATTGAAGTTATGAGGCCTTGTCTTTGCTTTTCCTTGATACCCCTCCTGTACCAAATTATTCCATGCTCTGTTTTTCAACAATGATGATGGTTATTATTTGTATTTACTTATGTTTTTGCCTTGGTGAAACAGTAAGTTTACAACTGGATTTAGTCCACTGTTCTTTAAAATGAAAGAAATCCATATTAGCTAGGGGACAGTTTTTCACTTAGCTCAATTCAAGTAGATTTTGCTCCAAATCATCACTTTAGGTTTTCTTATCCAAATTCTAACTACTGAGGAAAGAACATGTTATTTGCCACTTATCTTTAGTGAAAAATAGGAAAGGGATAGAAGATACTACAAGTGGATCTATTAACAAATACTTTGAGTTTGGTCTTACTGAAGTCAAGCCAGAACAGACTCTTGCATAACTTTACACAGAACAATTGATTTTAAGCCAGACACACACATTACCAGAGCTTAGAGTCCTACACTCAGACCTGAATCATTTGGTCACACAACCTGAAGGGACTTCAGCCTCTAGAAATCTCTTCTTTTTCCTTCCCCTCCTTCCTCCTAAGGTTGTAGACTGGGTTTTTGGAGAAAAATTCAGCAATAAATTCTATTGTAGTTAAGTCACAGAGAATGAATAGAGAATGCTAATGAAAGAAGCAAGTACTAAATCACAGCCAAATAAATAGAGTATAAACACACAGATTTAAGAAAATATTTCCACTTACCAGTGCCATTATTGGAATAGGTACTCCAAATATTTCAGAGTCAGTTGATCCAAAGTTGAAGCTTAAAACAAATCACATTAAAATGACCTTTTTGTTAAAATGAAATCTAGGTACGTACAGCCTGGGTCTGGATCACACATAAAAGGTAATGCTACTGATTTATTTTAAAGAAAACATTAGAACAATCACTTCAAGAAACACAGTAAAAAAGTTTTGGACTTCATATATTTTTATATAAGGTATAACTACATACAAATTTTTGTGCACCTGTGTATTATTTGGCCTGTGCAAAATATTTAGTATCTCTTAATTGATCATAATTTAGTAATTAATTTAACAGCTATCATATTCTTCTAGTTATGCGCTCATAGTTACCTTGTGTCTTTCACTGGTGGATAAATGGACATTGGAATGGAAAGTAGATTACACAAAGTGGGATTCCAACATTTCTGAAATGAAATGGAAAAAGTCAAAAACATTAGGAACCCTCTGAGAAGCATAATAAATAGCAACAACATTCTTTGTGAATAGCACATACCGTGAAGGGTTCAAAAATGCCTGTGGAACTGGCATTGGAGTAATCTGTAGCATACACAGAACCTAGCATGAAAAGAAACAGAACAAAGTAAGATTTTTAGACATCCAAATACTTAAGAGTTTTCTTTAAACATCTCATTGGCTCCCATGAAATATAAATCAAGTGTGTATGAGCAAAATCAATGATACAATGAGCACAGAGATTTTTATCTGCTGCTCACTATAATGTGCACACATTAATTACCCTATTTCCTATCAGGAAGTTGCCTAGAACAGCCAACAGCACGACAATCATAACCTGACTTCTCAGGCATTAGTCCTCAGCATAGAAATGTGTAATTCTTCCACATTTGTAATTCTTTGCTCTTTTGCTTTCACAGGTACCTTTCTTTAATCAATACCAATTAGCTCTGTTAGTCCTCTTTAAATATTATACTCTTAGGAGGGTAATTACACTGAATAAATATTTCCCTTCCAGGCAGGCCCAAAGAATAATTAATTCGTAAGTTTTTTGTAACAGTAAATACATTACAATTTTTACTGAATATACAAAAGCACAGATTGCAAAAAAAGTATTGGATTCTAGAATATATAAATGACAAGTAATGAACATAATTTCTTATATTCCAGTGGGTTTTACTGATACTTAAGAGGAACTGCAATGTTCACCTTTAGTCAATCTGTACAGTAACCACGTATCAACCGTTCCAAAGCAGCAGTTGTTTTTTTTGGCAGCTTCTTCAGCCTGGGAAAAAATATAGATTAAAAAAAAAGTATTTACAACTGGGTACAATAAGAGAAGCACATTTATTGATTTCTTTTATTATTTTCTTCATGATTAATCAGAATGTCCCCAGAAAATAAGTCTATGATTGAAAACTTTTCTTCTAAAAAGGCTCATTTGGCTACTTAACTAATATTATCCTACAAGTTCGTGCTCCTAACAGAAAATAAGAACACTTTCTTACAGTTGTTGCTGTGGAAAGAAAAGCAATTGATCTTCTACTGTAGGGGCATCATAGCCTTATGCAAAGAAACTTACAGTCACAGTTATAATAGCAGTAAAAAAATGGTGGATAAAGAAAACAAGGTCCTGCATGGTGAGTAGTAGAGCAATGAATATGGCAACACATAGCTCAGGGCTCATTAGTGCACTACATTAATCCAGCACAACTTATTCAGTGTGCATTTTCCAATTCACAAAAATACCAACTGAATTGTGCAGTGTGGTATTATTTGTGAAACTGCAAAACACTGGAATAATGCAGAGTGGAAAGGTAAGAGGTTCCATTGAAAATAAATAAAATCATCATGCAAAACCAGAATGCAAACAGCTTTAAAACAATCACTAGCTGTGTAAGTGTATCAAGTGAAATAAGATGATTTTCTTATGTTGCTAATGTATGGAGAAAAAGAAAGCTTGTTACTACCACACGTTTCCAGAATGAGAGAAAATTGGTACGAATGTAAGTCACTATTTAGGTAGACAGGCTTTGAACGTTAACACAGAACAAATTCTTACTCGTTGTTCAGAGAAGAATGAGCAAGACAAAATAGAAGCAATTATAGCCAACAGTCACAGAGTCATGGAATGGCCTGGACTGAAAGGGACTTCAAAGAGTTGCAACTCCACAGCCACGAGTAGGGACACCTCCCACTAAGCCAGGTCATTCAGAGCCCCATCCAGCCTGGCCCTGAACACGTCCAAGTCACAAGCATCTTTATGGCCTAAGAAACCAATTGTTTTTCCCTTTCCAGCTCACCTCAGGTATGTTTTTAAAAATCCACGACAACTTCATAGAAGTCTGATGTGTTGAGAAAGTAAGAAAACTGGGTGCCAAATATCGATCACTCCCAGTCAAGAAATGAAGCACTGTAAAAATAACATGGATTACCTGTTTCAAAAGAAAACAGTTACTCAGTTTTTAATCTTGCTCTTTAAAGGTTAGTGATCAATTACCTTTAAAGGATGACAACACAGATGAAAGCTGCTGACATGAGATTGGATTCAGAAAGCTAAAACTCCTTTAGAGGATCCTTCCGTATGATTACGCAAGGACCTTATTTATCAACAGAGCCTTCCTGCAGCACACACCACAGGAAGGAGCAGCTGCTCCAGGCAAGGCTGCTTGAGCACGTTCTGCTGGGGCACTGGCAGCCTCTGCTCTGCACTGCCAACACTGGTCACCCATGGGAGCACCATGCACGATGTGGCTGACAGCTTTACACACTGTTATTCCAGTGGAAGTTCTCTTACAGTTGACAGGCTCACTCATAACTTAATAGATTTACCAGAACTGAATCATTGATCAAGTTTTCACAAAAGAAGTAACTGGCAAACCCAAGAATTTATTTTCTTATTGTGACTGTGGTGGTTAATTTCCACTTAGAGGAAAAGTAACTTCTGGTTTTGCACTTTAGAGTAAATCTTTCTCTTCTAAAGGTATGAAGGAGAAGTCACAAGCCGTATAAAATGTACCTCCTATAGATAATCTGAGCAAAGGGTACATAAAAAAACAAGCCAAGAACCCAAAATCCAAATCACTTCCAACTCAGACCTACTTACATCCAAAATCTATGCTGTAGTGGTGTTAACATGCAATGTTTTAATATACCAGACTAAAAAGTAACAAAATGAGCCTTAGATCTACAGGTATCTTTTTCCATAATAATTCCCTTCGGTTACCAGTACCAAACACTTTTTCTTGGTACTATTTTCCACGCTAATATGGCTCAGTTAAATGTTTTTAGGCCACAGCACATCACATCATCACGTGAACAGGACACTTGCAGTATTCTATATATTGCCCTTACTTTATAAAGTTAAACAGCTCTAATATATCCAAGCAGTATCTGGATTAGCAGAGTTTTACCTTCAGCAGAAGGGACTTGTTCCAGGAATTCACAAGTTCAGCACTTCTTAAATCTTGCCAACTTATGAAATTATGAAAGGGTTTCCCTGTCTTCCTGAAAAACAGTATTTGAACGTTTAAAGCTAGAGAACACAAATTTCCCAAAACATTCAACATTATCAGCACTTCTTAAATCTTGCCAACTTATGAAATTATGAAAGGGTTTCCCTGTCTTCCTGAAAACCAGCATTTGAACGTTTAAAGCTAAAGAACACAAATTTCCCAAAATATTCAACATTATTCGCCCATTTCTAGTCAGAGAAATAAACACTAGGTCAGTTCCTATAATAACTGCATATCCTCCTGGTGGATTTGAGGAATTACTAAATCAGCACACAAACATTTGGAGTGTCAGACTTCTCACCAGAATTAAAAATATGTATGTATTCATCTCTTTTAATGTACTTCTTAAAGAACAAGAAGGCCACACACTCACAGTCCGTTCTGGATTACTCTAAGGTGTGGCTGTGTAAACACAAGAGAACATGAGTGGTTTGAGTTTTTACTTTTGAGTTCAACACTTCTACAGCCTGCTTCCATCCAGTCTGTGAATACAAATGAATACAAATTAATTTTAAAGAACACACAGCATACATACTTGTGCCATGTAATGAAAGTTCCTCTCTGGGTGGAGATGCCAAGACCAGCAATTTGCCTCATGTGAAGTCCTGCAGCTAAAAACCGGCAATAAATTTCAATCACAAAAAAAGCATTTATTTGGAGAAACAAACAAAAATATAACTATAAAACCTATGAAATACTTAAGAAAATAATACTTTATAAGGATATAAATCTCTACAAATTGTTCAACTAAGTGTTTACAGCAGTGAAATGTTAGAGGTCTGAGTCAGATAACTGGTGAGTAGGTCTTGCTCATACACATTCTCATGTTAATTTTCACGTGCAAAGTTGCTCATTTGTGTGTGTCCTGCAGACTTTACACCCAGCAGCCTCTCAGTGACAATTAGAGAAGGGATTTCACAGAAAGGGCACATCCTGTGCTGCTCAGCTCTAGTGTGCTTCTGCACCTCCCCTGATACTGGGTCTTTGCATTCCTGCCAGCACTGCTATCAATTCCTCAATCAGCTGAAAATTAAACCAGTGCTTTCGCAAGGCAACCTGCTCCACCTGCCTGCACAAGTGCTGGTAGCAGGAGTGTACAGGAGGAGGGCCTGCGAGTGGGTGGCCTGAGAACAGCACTATTTCTTTTTCAGGCAAAGCCATACAAGCACTCCACAGCTCACTAAGGACCACTGGAATGTGTTACTCTTTCTCATCTCCACAATCTGCACAGTCCCACCACTTTCCCTGTGTCACCTTTCATGCTCTCTAAACACCCACACAAGTGGAGCTACCTTCCGTTACAGACAAAAATAAACCTAAAGGATATTTTTCTGTTAAGCTATCTTTTGTATGGAGTGCCATAGTAAGAGACAGAGTTGGACTGTGCAGCCAGAAGTTTCCACCTTTAGGTAGCACTGAACTACAGCAGTGCATCCACGCGTGCATGGAATGGCATGTTTAGCTCTGCAAGCCCTGCAAACCCAAGTGTCACTGTGCTCCTTGTGCTTCCAGACAGACATTCCTGCCCCTGCTACCACACCTTCTCCTGCGTCAGCACAAACATTGGTGAAGCTCTGCTGGCATAAACAACCGGACAGTGATGCGACTCAGGAAGCCCTAGACTAGAAACAACTCTGTAAAAAAGGGGTGGCACTGCTTCTTTTGACAGCACTGTGAGTTATGCTTGCTTACACACCCACTTAAAAATGCCTTGCCAACAATGTGTGCAGCTTGGCCACAAGGAAATCTTCCCTTTTTAAAACTAGCTGAAAAGTCTTGCTTCCCGATTTGTCCCACAAAATGGAAATGAAGGAAGACAGCAAGGTCTCTGGGGGACGAGGTGGCATTGCTTTTCTTTTGACCAAACAGTTGTGGCTGCTGACAAAACAAATCAAGAGCCCAAAATAATCAGTTTCAGCTTATACCTGGTGATATTTACTTTCCTTGTTCCTTAGGCAGTCTTCCAAAGGAAGGGACAAGCATGAGCCATGTTTGAAGGCTGAGCAACACTGGAGACCAAGCAAGAGGGGCTGAACAGAAGGAACTGAATAAATTGAATGGAAGAGTGCAATGTACACACAGAGGCCAAGGAGGCTGGGGCACTGTGGGAAGGCAAGCTGGGGCCCAGTTGACAGGTTCACAGCATTAACATGGCACAGAAGGTGATCCAGGAGGGATGGCAGAAGACTGGAGGTGGATTAATATGAAAGCTGTGAGAGTTGTGGAAAGTAAGAACTAGGTTAGAGCAGCATCCAGAAAAGCAGGGAAAAAAACCCATCAGAGGTTTGTCAGAAAAGGGACTTGTATGTATTTAGTGTGTGGGCTAAAGTACAAATAGAAAAGAACAGTAGTACTGGAACAGGACAGTAAGAACCACTTAAAGTTTGAATGGGAAAAGCAGGAATGTCAGGTTGCAATGGAGTGAGCACAGCTCTGCAGCATCCTGCATTCACCCCCTTAGGCACTGGCACATACAAAGTGTGCTAGAACAACAGGGCACTGGAAGGGAACAAGCCTGCTCTCTGTTCCTGCACAGAGCCATGTGGAGGAACAGACACTGGGCAAGGATGCACACACAAAGAGCTGGAGCAACAAAGGGCTGGCACTGATGTGTAAATCAAGTATTCACATTGCTTCTGCTTCTACTTCAATCCTAATCTGGACCCAGTGAAAGGAAAAAGGTAACTGAAGTGCCCTATTTTACATAGTGATTGAATAGGCCTTAAAGCACTTTGTAGACCTGTGCCCAGTGATGATTTTCAGTACTAGCTAAAAATAGTTTTATTATCCACGTAACTAGCTTTACTAATTTTTATAAATCAATAACTTCTCAAAGTTAAAGCCCTTACCTTGTACAGTCTCTTTTATTACACCAATAAATTGACTCCATAGCACTTCAGGATCTAATTCAACCCACCCAGGACGAGGATAAAGTGATTCTACCTGTTTGGGAAACACAAATAGCATTATTATGGTCCCTGGTTTACAGAAACCAGCAAATACATTTGGGTTTGGGTTGTTTTGTTTTGTTCTTCATTTTATGAATCTTGTGTAAGAGCAGAAACAACAGTGTAACTTTTAAAACATTGTTTAACATGGATGTGTGATCTCTAAAAGACCGTCTCAGTGCAGGAGAAATAAAGAAGCCCAAATGCCTTGAAATAAAGAAGTCCAAACCTCTTGGAATAAAGGAACCTGTAAAACCCCTTTCAGAGCTGCAAACAGGAAAGCAGGTGTCTCAGAAAGCCGTTTCTGCTGCACTGCTTAATTCAGACGTCGATGCCTCTGAGCTTCTCAGTGGCAGCACAACAGGCCAGGGATCCCCTGCCAGATGAACCTCCAGCGACAGGGAGGGTCAGCTCCACCGAGAGCAGCCCCTTCCACCCCCGAAATCCATCAGATTTCTTACGCTTCTCCTCGCTGCAAGCTTTTCATTGCAATAGGTAACACTAAACAAGTTAATTCTGGAGATTGCTTTGATCGTAAAATCACAAGCCATACGAACCAAAAGCAGCCTGAAATTCATGTTCTAAAGTTGACACTTTTTTACACGGCGTTATTACATGATGGGACGCGTGTAAACACAAGCCCTACGCAAATCTCAGCTATGCCCTACTAACAAAAGTGGTTTTGTTCAGACAGAGATTAGTCGATAAGCGACCGAAGGCAAGGTAACGGAGAAAGGTGGGAGGGAGCGAGCGCCGAAGTAACGGGGTGAGTGCTGCGGCGGGCCCGCGGGGGTCGGGGGCTGTGGGTTTCCTTCCAGCCCTCGGCACCGGGAGCCGCTCCCGTCCGTCCCGGCTCAGGAGAT
>VXBR01010920.1:4005529-4044298 GCA_013400215.1 Cisticola juncidis
GGGGGGGGCCGGGGGGGGGGGGGGGCGCCCCCGCCCCCCCCCGCCACGCCGAGCCCCGGCAACCCCGCAGCCCCTCGGGGGCCCGCAGCTTGGAACCGCTCGGGGCAGAGCGAACGCGTTCGGCCCCGCCCGGCTCCCGGGACAGGTGCTGCCCCCGGCTGCTCTCGCCGCTCGGCCCGGCTCCGGACCGGGGCGCGNCGTTTCGTCTGTGCACTCTCTACGTGCATCTACCACACGTAAAAAAAGGCTTTTAGTTACACACCAAATGTTAAGGGCTTTTCTAAACGGCTGAATTCAGCGAGCGCCACTGGGGGAGATGCCCACGGTGCGATGCTGATGCCCGGTGATCAGAGTGCCCGACCACAGCTCCTCCTCACAGTAACGAGAGAGGTTTTGCTCCCGGGGTCTGTCACTGAAGGCACTCAGTATCAATGAACAAATTACACACAGTCACACAAAGTCATGAGCTGCAGCAATTCTCTACTGCCAACAGTTTTCTTTACAGAGAGAACGGCATCTAAAAGTACTGTTGCAACAGTTAGTGACAGAAAGGCAACTATATTGCCCTTAGATAGGGTGGTGATTTTGAAACACAAACAATCCGAAATAGTCACGGTAAACCAATAAAATTCAGAATGCTCAACCCCAAACTAGTACCAGTAGAATTTAGTTTTAATCCAAATGTCATCAGAAGAGTTAGTCAATTAGTTTTAACTCATTTAATTACAGCAGAAAAGGCAAAAGAAAAAAAAACACATTGAAAATATTTCCCCCTTACATTTCTGGTTTGGCCCCGCTCAGGAAAAAAACCTGCACTATGAACAACAAAACAGTATTATGTGAGATAAGTCTGGCATAACTGGACCTTAAAACCAGGAATACCACTGACAGTGAAAGCCACATTAAGAAGAGGCTTCTCACCTCACATGGGCAGTCACAGAGGTCACTGGGACAAAGGTACAGATCACGGGGAAGTGAAGGCACGTGAAAGAGAAAGCCAAGAAACGATTGCTTTACCTCTCCTCCCTAAGGAACAACACATTAAAAAGTCACAATCTCTTTGGCTTTTTTTTCTCTTTGACTGTCTCTTGACATACAGCGAACAGATGTATGTCAGAGAGGTACCAAGTGCTTCAGTATCTGATGAAGAGAACTTTCCTTCAAACTAATTTATCAAAACTAACAGCATAATTACTTAAAACTTCAGATGAAAGTACCCTCGGTAAGATTTAACATGTGTAACTTGTACAAAAGGCTAAAACCTCTCCAAACATTGCAAAATTAGGAAGCCTTAAGAAAACGGGCATCTAGATTCCTTTGTGTTTTTACAGTATCAATACAAACAGGGCCTGCCTCATTGCAAGACTAAGCAAAACTTCAAAAAAAAAAAAAAGGATGAAAGTCACTTTTTTCTTTCACAAGCTCCTAATGTAACAAATACACAGCCTTTCCATTACATGGAAGTGACCATGTAAAGTCAATTTCTTCCTGCAGATCTTAAATTCTGATTAATATATTAACAAATAACTTAGATGTGTCAAAAAAGATAACCTGAACCAACTTGCAAAGTGTCAATGTATACATAATCTTAGTGATAGAGAGCATGTATTAAAATTGCTTAATTTATGAGAGACTTATGAAATACAATTTTGTCATTAATGTCCTGTTTGTAATGTAATAAAAGCAATGCAATAAGAGGCAACATGCTTTCAAATGTGCAGAGCATGTCCATACATGTCTTATTTGGCATTAGTTTATATTGTTGTCATAAATAATATCATTCCCACACACACACTCTGTCCAAAACCTCTGTCACTCTCAGAGAAAAATCTTATTGCCAATGTGCACAAAAGCCCCAAGTTCTTAGTACATTCCAGAACCATTCAAATTGAAGTGAAAATGCATGGACACTTTCCTGCTAACAAGCCTGCATTACCCATAGCAGCACCCTGAGTCCTCCTGGGTGAGAGATGTGTGTGCCATGTCACTGCTCAGAGAGGGAGCTGGCATACCTGGGTCACATACCAAGTACCTCAGCAGCCACGTCCTGCACTTCTGCGTCTTCTCTGCTGGAATCCTCAGTTCCTTTGCCCTCTGGAAAGCGTGGCTGGTCTTATTTTTTACTGGGTTATCAAACCAAATGAAGGAGTGGAGGCACTCCATGGTCCTGTACAATGCTGTAGCAAGGAAAGAGTTACTTAGTAAAACCAACCAAATGGGAGAACACCAGGGTGAAGAAGATCCTACACTGCTAGCAGGAACAGCAAAACCCCTGCCATGAGTAATTTATATTGAATATTTCTAAGCAATGTCTTCACACTCAGCATGTTTCAGTCAGCAAGAAACGCGCTTTATAGGATGATGCCAACCAAGAGACCTTGAGAGACGGAACTGCTACAGACCCAGCAGACCTAATTCTCAGAAAGAAAACATGATCTTGACACTGTCTTGAGATTTTCTAGGACCAGATTATTAAAAAAGATTTCCAAATTAACTATATTTTGAATAGTTGGTTTTTTAAAAAAATATTCTCGGGTGCACTTCTGTTGTGTGACCGATACATTGGAGCATCTTCATTCACCCAAACTTACCACTGGCACTGCTAACAGGATTCACACACTGAAGTCTTGTAGAGCAAGACCCAGAATTTGTAATGCATGGGGTTTTATCTTCCTCAGCTGTTTTTTTGGTCAAGGTGCATCTATCCTCCTACTGTCTCCTCAAACTGTGAGTTACCATTTTACCCACTTAGCTCTACCTTTTTAACAAGTTTTTAACATTATGAAAGCATTGACCTGAGGCCCTTCGTCAGTTTGCACATAAAACAAGAAAAAGCCCACTAATTCCTGTTGCTCCCTTGGCTGGTGCAGCCCACATCCATCATTCCTTAAGACTCACCTGAAAATAGACAGACCAAAATGAAAATGATCACCTTTTAGCCAATGTTGCTGCAATAATTTACCATATGACCCTTTCTCATCAGTTCCTCCTATACTCCTGCCAGAAGTCACCACTGTCCTCAAAGTCAACAGACAGAACCACATGCAATGACATCACTTGATGAATCATGTTAGATTTGTGGGTCATTTGAGCTTTAGGCAGCCATGGGATGTTTTTTAAGGAGTTCCATTCTTGCTAAATCATCCCACCCTCACACTACAAACTGTACCAACCAAACAGTTCTTGGGGCTCCATGATGAACTAGCATGAAAAATAACACAGGGGAGAGTGCCAATCAGATTAATTCCGTGATAAGATTCATAATGTGGCAACACAGTTTGGCATGACCCAGAGGGAGCAAGTAATAAGAGACTGGTTATCCAGGATTATCCCTAGAGTATTGCACATCACATCTGTGCCCACATGCACGAGGTTTTGCACTGCACCTGAGGCACAAGTGGTCCCTCCTTTCTGCCAGCTCTGCAACACAAGTAAACTTTGAGAGGAAATGAGGTGGACTTTAGGACAATGAAGTTGTAAGCCAAGAGTTTATCTACCAAAACAAGTACTACCCACTGGTGTACTTACTCTGTTAATGTTTCATTATTTGCCAACTATTTTTACTTGGCCTAAGGAATATCTACATTTGGAGAAGAGCAATGTGTATTATCAAGATAGTGTCCATCATGCTCTGGATGTCTCTTCAGGAATTATTCTGTGGACTGAAAATGACAGAACTATGAATAATTTTAAGAAAATGAGTGATTGAGTTCCTGTATATATATGTGTGTGTGTGTGTACATATATATTATGAATGGTCATGTGTACCTAGAAAATTCAGGGCTGAATAGCTCTTTGAAAGAACATTTATTTCAAGTCTAGAAATTAACATTTAAAAATTTTAAAAGACAGCAAAATGGTCATCAATGAAGCTTAATTAGAACAAAAGAATGGATATACTAGAAGCTAAAGGGATGAAAAAGCACTTAAGAACTATTGTTTCAGTAAGACCTAACCATTAAAAATAACTGCAGTTACACAAAATACAGGACTGAGTGTGATTATCAATTTTCATAAAGCACTGCCAGTGCACTGATGTTTTACTGACCAAGTTTTACCAGAAAAACGTTTTAATGAAAAATGCTTTTTCTGTACTTTCAAATAATATGAATCAGGTTTACTATATGCACTGGATGGCACTGTGACCATTCCTTTGATTTGTATTGTATTTCAACACAGAAATGAAACAGGAAATTTAAAAATTATAGAAAAATAGGAATGAACACCCACTCAAATATTGACAGCAATAAGGAACGATTGTTGGAACCATTCTTTTAAGAAAGAACAGCCACTTACCTCATGACATCAGATTCTCCAAAACATTTATCAGTTACAGTCTCAATATTCAAGGGTCCTCATGCACCTGAATTTGAATTCTTTTTAGCCAAGAGTGTGTATTCAGACTGCCCTTATGCCCTTGATGTCACTGTGTCCCCTTTCCAGATACAGAAAGAGAAGAACATAACTGTCTCTCAATAGTAAGGAAGGCTGGTTATGAAATACATAAGGAGATCACATTGCAAACAGAATTAAAAAACATCCTTACTGTAAACAACAACTACTTTGAGATTCCCCACCCTTAGGGGTCATCTAAATAGTAGTTTGGATCAACTCAATTAAATTGAACTAAAGTTCTGTAATTTTTGAATGGGAGCGTCCATGCAAGATTTACTCTGCAATAACTGATGTATTTTCAAGTTATCCCTTCATTTAATTTGCTTGAATTTTCTTCAGTGCCATACATTGACATGGTAGAACTCACCAGTTAGAGTTCATTGACTAATCATTTGAAAACAGTTTATGAAATGCAAGATTTTATCTTGGTGTCTTTCAGTTGAGCAATATGGCCTGAATGTTTGCACCAACAAGACTCGTTCTATACAGAAACACCAAATTGCACACACAGTTACATAAAGCTGCAGCAGCTGGTCCTGCTGAGAGTGCACTCCATTCTTTGTGCTGGTTGCTTTAAACAAGCTAATTCTCACTAAAATGTGTAAGAAAGACAACAACATTCTGCTTCTCAGCCACCAGCTGGTTCTCCACCTTGTTCACAATCACTAGGACTGAGCTTACTGGAAAATAATCTTACTGACTTTTCTATGGGGTTGGCTTCTTTTAATCTAATTGTTGACAAGGCCAAAAAAGTTTGGAAGATCAGTATCATGTTAAATGCTTTTAATTGCAAGGTGACCAACAGGTTTTCAACTTTTGAAAAAAAAAAAAAAGTGTATTTTGATTACAGCTGAAAGCCATCAAGGAACAGACTGGAGGGAAGGTCCTGCATCTGAGAATCACAGAAATTGAGTTTCATGAGATTTAATTCATATAGTAAACCTCTAGGTTGGAGCATACACAAGTTCCCATGTAGTATTGGAAATAAAACAGTGAAAATAGGTAATGTTTCTTGTTTCAATATTTAATCCAAGCAGACACAGACACAGTTTATAAAATTACTCTATTGCATTAGAGTTCTATATAGCATTTAAGTTTTATGAATGTTTTTCCTTCAGTGTAGCATATATTCATATTCCAAAATATCTTTGCACAGTCTTTGTGCAACTACATGCTAAAAATCTGCAAATGCACACTTAACACTAAACAGCACAAAAAATACATTCTGTATCCATTCATATGCAAATTTAAAACATTTCACTTGGCAGATAAACAATGAAAAGTTCTTTTAAAAAAATCAGAAACTACAAAAATGCGCACATAAAAGTCTTCCCTTTTGGATTTTTATTAAAATACTGCTCTGTATAAGATCTAATGAAAAACTCCAGTGCTTAGAAAATACTTTATATCTATGGGAAAAAGAAATGCTTAAATTTGTATCTGTATGAATTAAACATAATGACCTTGTTAAAAGATAAAAATGAAATCAAAGGGGACAAATATCAATGCAGATGTCACATCTACCAGGACACGTAAAACTGTAATTAACTGGGCACCAGGCAGTCACTTTCATAGAACAGAAAAACTAAAAATCAGGGACTAATACAATATGCAGCAGCTACAGAATAAAGGGTTTAATCACCTAAATATACTACATAGCAATTCCACTTGAAGAGGGAGCAGAAATGTTAGTCTGAAGTAGAATAATTAATAAAAATTGCTGTTTTCACTGGTACATATGAGTATAGCATCCTCCCTATCTTTGTTTCTCAAAAATCTGCATAAATTGGCAGTACAAACACATTGAAATCCTGTGATGCAAGAGTCTAACACAGCTTCATTTCTGTCACAGCAATTTTCAAACAGGTATTTTCTCTTATGATCAGATCATTCAGATAGATACAGTGGGCTAATTAATGTCGCATAACCACTTATTAAATATTGGCAGGGCAGCATCATATCAGTCTCACGTTACTAATAAGAATAAAACCCCCCAAAAATACAACTTTCCCATCACAGAATATGGCTTTGAACCTCTTGAGACTAGGTGACTATAAAGAGAACAACAAAATCAATGTAATTTTAGAGTATATGTAGATTATTCCACAAGTTTTGTGATACTAAGTAAAATAAAATTTCTCAATCTTGTTTTTACCTCTGTGATCCTTTTTATAGGGCCTGCTGCTATTATATAAACACTGCCGAGCCAACAACTGTTTTTGGAGAAATGAAAATTAAAAAAACACTATAACACAGCAATAATGTGAAACTTTATACTACACTAAGAAATGGAGGTAAAAAAACAGATGAAAAAAAGACTTGCAGATCCAGAATGAAACCTGTTCAGAAGCAACAAAATTAATCACTAAAGTTATCTCTATTTCTGGTTCCTGGGCCTTAGAGGAAAAATGCTTCTTTTCCTAGAACAGATGAAAAATGAAATTTAATGAATGCCAGTAAGCAGCACCAACAGAGGTTTCAAATTTTTTCTTAGATTAAAGATTTTATATTAATGTCCATAAGAGTGGGAAATGTGCGTTAAAAACAGTACCAGGACCTTTGAGCCCTCTTTTTTTCCTATATGAACAAAGATTCCCATAGTTCTGTCCAAAAATTCAAGTCAGCTTTTTGCTTTAATATTCTTATGGAACCAATAGCAACACTTCCTGATAATTTAATTTTGCAACACAGAAATCCTTTCACAAAACTAAAAAAATAAATATTAAAAATCACTAGTAACAAAAAATAAACTACTATAGAGAAGGTTTCAGGGCACAGACTATTAGAGGAAGAAATGGACTCTAAGTAAACATAACTTTGACAGCCATCCAGCAAAATAGGGTGTCTTTAAACTCTGGCCATTTTTATAGTTTAGGAAAAAATCTGGGTATCACAAGCATTTAGGAGGTTATGCATATCCATAGTAGATAACTTTGTTATTTTATCATCAGAAAAGAATTAAATTGGTAGACTAAAAGAAGTTAAATGCACTTTACCAAAGGGGTCTCTACTTTGTAAATATAATTTTTTTACTCAATACATCCTATAAATTAATCTCCTGGAACAGATTGTGCAAGAGCAGCCACTTTTTGCCACTCCAGTACCAGACACACAATAACACCTATGTTCTGAAAGCTGTAAAGCTGTTGCCCTCTAGTACAAAACCCAGCAGTTCATACTTAGAGTGGATTTGGCAATTTCTTTGTAGTCAGCTTTTAGTTCCACTGATTCAACTCAGAAGGACCTGGAGAGCCAATATAAAAGCTGCATTGAAATAATTTTTACTTTCTGTCTTATTACACTATTTAAAATCAAGCTAGAGTACAAAATATCACGCTTAAACACTGTTAGATGCCCAACTTATTACTGTTCCACATTGCTCCCAAAAAGCACATCTGACCTGAGTTAAGGCTGCCACTGTTATTGCTGCTTACCCAATATTGTCTGTAAGTCACTGTTTAGAAACCTAGGCACAAGGGATGGCATGGCAACCCTAACTTAGTACTTCCTGGCTTTTGGTAATTTCAGTGAAAATAAAGTTTGAACATAATTTTTATGGTTTTAATGACAACCTAAAAAATCATAGCAAATAAAATGTATTTCCTTCTGTTTTATACTTAAAGTGGCTGGTCTTTTTAATAGAGATTTCTGATTTTTTTAAATGACAGAACATAGCAGTGGGGAAAGAGTTCAAGATAAAATACACCTAGCTACCGGATTTATTCTGAAGATTTTGGTGCGCCAAAATTGACAGCCAGTTTTCTTGGCTTTCGCTTGCTGGAAGTGTTTGGTGTTGATTTTTTATGAGGAACACTTGGAGTAGCCACATTGTCTTGAAATGAAACAGTGGATTGAGCAGCTTGAGGAGATTTTAAAGGAGCTGAAGAACTATCTTGCTGAATGTGGTCAGAAGACATTGGCTGTTCATTCTTTAGTGGTGCAGCTTGAGGGGAACTCTGAAACTCCTTGAGTTCAAATTTTTTCTTGCTAGCAGCCCTTTTTTTAGTTACCTTTAAATTAAATAAATATTATTTAACAGAATGCATTCTCAAAAAACTGCAAATATCCCACTTTCAGAAAACATGCATACATATCTTTATGATAATTTTCTAGCACTACATAGTACTTCACAATGGGGGTGTTGTTATATTCACCTTGCAGTCACATTTTTTTACAAAAATACCACATTAAGACAATCCTGCTGCTCTTACCTGCAGAGGTATAAACTGGTTGTGAGAACCAACTGGTACAGTTCCTGCAAGAGACACATTTCCTGGATAGGAGCCAGGATAATAATGCTTAGGCACTGGAGCTCCCCACGACACTGGACCGAACATGTGAGATGACGGAGGCATCATATTAGCTATGAAAACAAGAAACTTTTAGATCTCTTTCCTCAAAAGAAAAAAAAAAAAAGATACAAATTCCCCAAGAGCCCAGGACCACCCCAACTATGTCCTTCTGCATGTTTTTCATCTTTCCAGCAAAGCCTCCCATGCTTCATATTTATTTCAAAATAGCTAAGTATTTATTTATTATCAAAAGCCCCCAAACAAACAAAACTACACCCAGATGACAGCACAATTTAGAGCACTAAAGTCATGGTATCTGCATTCCAGAGTACACATGTGGCATCTCCACATCCTCAGCTGAGCCAACTGTATTAGCAGAAAGCTGCAAGCTTAGGCCATCATTTTGGAACACAACAACAGAGAAACCCCACAGAAAAGAGATGTAGCAGCTGCTGTATGAGTTTCTAGGATGCTACAATGGTGCTGACTCATTAATTCCTAGCTGTGAATGGGAACATTAGTAGAATACAAAACAACTGGGAGCCAAAAACAGCACCAGGACTTTTAGCATTTTTTTGGGGGAGTTACTTACCATGTTCATGTTTGGCAGAGTACAACAGGATTGTGATGTAGCACTTCAGTAAAAGTTGGTTATAGACAAATAAAAACAGTATTGCATGGAGAAACATTAACTATATGGGACGGGGGGAAAATCCATGTAAAAAGTCAAGGAAGCTACCTCCTACAAATTCTGGACTGAGACTATCTGCTTTCAAACCATTACTGTTGTTTTAAAGAAAAAATAAATGGAAAAAACATCAAGGACTGAATGGATAAACAGATTTTTGAGGAAAAGAAACAATTAATAGAGATGATTCTTTGTACTGAATTAATCTGCACGTTGATGCAAAGATGGTCATGAACTGCTTTCAAAACTGTTTGGACATACAAGTATACACATGAAGACCAAAAATGGGGTTTTCTGGAAAGCATTCATTTTTATATAAAAACCCAGCACAAATAGAGGATATGGTGATATTATTTGAAATGTGTATTAGTCAAACACCTACCAGGGGGCTGTGCAAATACTGGAGGAATTGATGCAGATGGTACAGGAACTCCTAGTGGCTGGTAATTTGGAAACATTGGTGGAGGCAGAGGTGGAGGTGAAGCAAAGTTTACTCCTATAGCACTCTATGAAGAAGGAAACAGAGGTTTACCCACAGATGCAGTGCACTGAGACAAGGATTTGAAGAGATTTTTTAAATCCTCACCAAGCGCTGTAAAGCAAAAAGCGCGGCTTTCTCCTTTGCTTCAGCTTCTGTATGACACTGCGGCCCGTGAACCAATAAACCATTTGACAGCTTTATGTGGCAAACTGTCGTGGTCTAGAAAATAGAAAAAGAAAAGATTTTTGAGGGTATTTGCACTGCTAACAAACTGTGAGACAGACGCAGGGATTTGTTCATTTTAAAAAAAGGCAACAAAGGGAGCTATGGTTTCTTTTGAGATAGATTTCAGTGGTCAGTCCACACATTTAATACAGAATAATTGACTGAAAGTTGAGAACTTGTACTTTTCCAAAAAAACCATTTTACCTGTGGTGTTTTAAGGAAAGAGAAATCTGGTTGCGACATTCCAAGAAGAGAACAAACACGAGAAAGCTCAGAAACAGTAGACAGTGCAGGCTGTGGACAAGTGAAAGGATGACCTCCAGTTTCTGCTGCTGGTGTGTTCTGGGGGCCTCCAGGGCTATGCTTGTTCATATAAGCAGCTGACAAAAGGGGGGGAAAAAAGAGTTGTATCACAATTATTTCCTTCACTAAAAGGATGGCAACTTGGTTATCAGTAAAAAACAAAACAAAACAAAGCTTATTTGGTATTGTTTAACCAAAAAACAAAACACTATATCTGAAGAGAGTTTTAGATCCAAATATAGAAGTAGAACTAAAAAAAGATGGAAATTTTATTTTGATAAACAGTACCCTGCTGAAACTGTGTTCTAAAATGTCACTACAAGGTGAAGCTCTGAATGATGAGCTGATGGTTAAACATACCCATTTTTTTTGTTGGTCTGTATTGCACAGCAGCTCCATGGCAATCCTGTCTACTTGAGGGAGCAGGAACATCATTAACTTGTGATTTCACTTCATTCCTTGTTTGCACATCTGAGCCATCTATCTTCAAAATCTCTTTGAGCATCTGTGTTCCTTTCTTTAAAAATAAAATAAACCACTTGGGAACATGCTGGCATTCTGATAACATGACCTTCTTAACACTAATTATCATAATTGGTAACAGAATCTGGCTTTTTATTTTCCTATCAGTTTTATTTTATCAAAGCAAAGATAACAGCATCTTAGCATAAACAAAGGTGTTTGCTAATTTTCTTTGAGAACAGCTAATTAAAAAATCATTAAGACATTTTAAAAAGCAGTATGAGGTTTCATGGAGATTCTTTAAATAGAAGCATTGATCTAGGAGAGCAGATGCCAAAGTGCAAAGTAACGATTCCTGCAGTATACAGACCATAGCGAACGACTGCGGTGACAGATGTTCCTCGTTTGTAGTTCTTGCTTCCTTGGAGTAAGTCTGCACTTCATTTTCTTTGGAAATTTTCAAAGAAGCTAGAAGGCTTTCCAGTTCATTGTCCTTCTTAAATTAAAGAAGAAGAAAGGTACATCGACTAAGTGGATTTACTAGCAGATACAAGAGGAAGGGTATATGAATTTGAGTTTCATTTTATTCTCATTCAGATTTTTCCTCTCAGCTTGGACAGGTCACAGTCATGTCTGTTCAGAGTGTGAACAGACATCCAGAGACTGCACCAAGTTCTGCATATTCAAATATGCCAGTACTGACCAAGTTAAAGAACAATCAAAGTTACACAGATTTGTTGTATTTTTTGAACATGAATTTGCAAACAAGTAACCAGGAACTACTGAAACAAAATGGACTGGAAACTGAAGTTACTCAAAGAGCACAGGACAGTCAGCTCCTTAGATCCTACCTTTCCACCTGTGCAGGGACCATCAACTGCAGCCTTCTGAATTAAAGGCATATTGGGACTTCCATTCCTCTTCAAAAGTTTGACATTGTACTTATTCACACCTGCAAAATTCTGAAATAAATTGCAGCACCTATTACTGAATACTCTATTACTGATTATAACACAATCATATTGGAAATGCATCTGCAAAGAGCTTTCACAAGCTAATATTCTTAAAGGATTTCAGCTTATTGAAGACCTAGCATTTGTGTTTTCCCACTACAGCATAGCTTCTGGAGTCTAAGAGAATAGCAAATTTGTTTGGTATCATCATACATTTTATGCACTTTCTCTCCTATTCTGTCTATAAACCTCTAATGAAAAAAAAAACCTTCAAAATAAATTTACTGACTAAAAGAATCAACTAAGATGCCAGTTAAAGATGAATCTATAAAATGATAAATCACATCAGAGTAAAATGAAAAGAATAGATTTACTCAGTACAGACAAAATTACCTGTTGGTTTGACATTTTATTGTGTGGTTGACTTTCACCTCTTGTAACTTTGGAATCTTCTTTAACTACAAAAGAATGCATTCTTTTGAAATGCTCTTGAAAACTGTAACAGCCAAGACTCAAAACAATTAGTAACTCCATACAAATACACCATAGATTTGAATGGTTTTATCAGAGGTTTAATTCTTACTTCACAGGTCATTTGGCCTATACTTTCTTCTAGGATAAAATGAAATTAACTATATCCAATAATATATCTAATTTTCTATTCTACAAATATGATCACAAGCCGATTTTCAAAGACGTGTGTTTTTTTGTTTGGTTTTTATATTAGATGGGCGGCAAATCAACAGAACACAGAACAACTTGCCTAAAGGTTCAGGATTAAGCGTGGAACAATCTAATACGCAATTCAAGGACATTATTTGACAGTAACAAGTGCAATGTAGTGTTTATAAAACTATAATAAATTATTTCCTGTCAATTATCACAAAAAGCCAAAAAGCTCATCAGACGTTTCAATGAAGGTCAGATAAAGCAAGCAGTTCCCCTAAACAAAGTTTCTAATTATGGTACTTACATTTTTTATAAGGCTCCTGTTTTCTTTGCTGACATTTAAAGCTGCCGTCATTGAAGCCTGGCTTATAAAACTGATGGCCAGTTCCCAGCTTGATTTCCTGAGGTAGAACTGCACCCTAGGGTTTCAAACATCAAAGCTTAACCAGAAGACTGGGTATGTGTTATTTACATAGTAGTGCCCTATGATTACCCCTTTCCAGAGCTATGTGACACCACTTTCATCCACAGGATTTATTTGTAACATGAAGTTCCCTGATACAGTGAACTGATGTATGATATTAAATAACTTCATATTTTGGATGCAGAAATCTGTTAAGTTTCTATACAAACCTTCTCATGCATGTTTTGTTGAATGTGATGAGACTTCCCAGAACTCTGTAATGACTGCCATATGCTGCAGAATTCATCATCTTGCTTACTCTGTGCCTGACAAAATAAAAAAACCAAGATCCTCAATAAACTCAGCAGTGATAAATTCAACTTTTGAACAGCTAAGTATATACCAACACATTCTGGAAATCATAAAGTTCAAGTTTAACAGTCCTCAGATGACAGATATTTTCATACTGACACTAGTAGATTGCAGTTACAAGTTTTACCAAGAATCACTACTAAACTGAAATGAGCTTAGTTTGATGATTAAGCACAATGAAATTCAGATAACAGTTCAGAATAGTTTCAAAAGCATGCTTTCACATTGGGAGTATTCTTAGATTTTATTATTAATTATTTATTTTGTAAGGCCTTGAAAACAAGGCTCAATTACTTCATTATATTACAGGTATGTTAACACAGAACTGTAGCACAGCTATGAAAACAAAACACTTTAAAAAATCTAATGTCTAAACAAGGATAACACAGGATATTATATTCATCCAAGAACTGAGAGCAGTTCTGCTTCAGTCCATATCTGAACTAAAACATCTGATGTACTTAAACAAAGGAATTAATTAATCATGAGAAAATGACACCCACCCTGAAGAGAGGGCCAAAACAGAGACATTTGGGTCCGATACTAAATGAATCCCAACACTCACTTTATTTTTCTGATTGCCACTCAGAAATGATCCTTTCTGGGGTGAATTAGAGTTGCCCTGATTTTCAGCCCTGAGATTGTAATGCTGTCTTCCATTCAGTTGCTAAATCATTGAGAGAGAGAAAAAAAAATCAGAAATGTTTCATTGTCTTACATTTTCTACTGGAAAGTACTTTTTCTTGTATAGACTTGAAAAACACGAGACAACTGTTTTAAACACACTTAGAGCAACATGAAGTTACTAATTAAGGTTTCTTTAAAGAAGTATCTTGTTAAAAAAATTAAGTGTCATTAAACCACTAAGAAACTCAATTCACTTGTAATTTTCCTCCTTTATTGTAGTTTCAAAGTAAATTATAACCAAGAAGCAAAACTGACAGGGAAATCATGTCTTCCATTTCTAAGCATGGACAAACAGCCTATAAGGAGGCATTAACGGAATCACAGCTTAAAGGACATAATTGCATCTCTGTCCAAACACACTGTTTGTTGACACTAAATATGGTGTCACTGCTCCAGACTAAGGATCTGTCTCTCAGAAAAGCAACTGGAGTTACTCAGAGCAAAACCACTGTCAATAAGGAAATTTTAGTCCTTCTCATTATTAGATTCATTTCTCCAGTGTAAGAATTATTCTACTTCTAATATATTGACATAAAAACTAAATTTTGTTTGGACCAATGAAGATAACCACGTCAGTATTTCAGACTCTATACAAAAACATTTTTGTACAAATGTGAGAAAAGTCTTACTTGAGTAGGAACAAAAAGGGAGCGAGGAGAATGGTTGAGGCCTCCCAGATGCATTTTTTGTGAGCATACAGATGACAGATCAGATGCATATGAGTTGTAGTTATTCACTGCTGGCTGAGGTTTAACTATGGCCATCAGCTTTTGATTTCCCATTTCTGACCGGCTACCGTGAGACAGGTTAATTAAGGCACTTGCGGGCAGGCGATAACCTCTGGCAGGGGAGCACCTTGAGAAAAGTGAATTCCATTGTTGTTTCATGCACTTTAATTGTTGCCAAAAGACAATGACTCGAGTTTGAACAACAGAGGCTGATAACTATGCAATACTGAAATCTAGTAGCGTTGCAGACAACCTGAAACCCGTGGCTCCCCTTTGCCCTCTGGCTGTCAAACAGTAATTAGCACTACTCTCAGTTTATATTGTACCTTTCAGTGCCGAGCTTAAAGAAATTTTTTAAGATGAGTGAATTGTTATAGCACAGTTCTGTAGTAAATATTTCTGTAAAAAAACCAGAAAACAATATTCTTTTATTTTTCAGAAATGAAAACTGAAGTTTCAGGTTCAGTAGCAGAATCACAAATTGAAGTTAAGCAGCATTTCTGAACACTGAGTATTATCTGTGTTACAGGACATGCAAGGGCTATGATTGCTGAATGCAGGTAGTAGGGAGGAATCTCTTCTAATTTCCATCATTAAAACTTCAGGTAAGAACAGTAAAATGAAGCCTGCTGGGTATATCTGAGCACTTAAAAGTTTAGTTGTTTACTTCAAAACAGAAGAATTATCACACTACTAAGAACAAAAGCACCTTTACCTCCTCAGTTCAGGTTTTTAATGGTTGGAATTTAGTGTCTAAGTATCAACTATTCCGTTCAGAGTCCCTCCTTCAGATGCCTTCTGGCTGGTTTTTAATCTATATGTTGAATACACAGTGGTAAGAACCTATTTTCTACGTATTTGTTTAGAAAGAAACCTGGATCTAGTGCAGATTTATTCTGCTGGGTCATATTTGCTTTCTGCAAGTCAGAAGTTTATTTGCCAAAAAAGCCTAAAGAGCATTTCCACAATATAACATGCTTCACAACAATTATCACTACTCAAAGAGAATCAAGAAACACAAAAGAAATAAAAACTGACCAACATTGCCAAGAAACAAAGTTTAAAGAAGAGGCATTAAAAATACTCAAACAAACCAAAGCCAACAATATAATAGCATGAAATCCCTCTGAACTCCCCCTCACAGACCTTATAGTGAGGCCTCCGAGGAATTCTTCATCAAACAAAACTTCAAAGAGCACATCTGTTTCTCTAGTAGCTATAGAAAACAAAGCAAAACATCCTTTACAGTTTACTTCCATCAATACAATCTAAATACCTATCTATACTAGTTAATACAATAAACAAGGAAAAGACCAAAAATGAACACCAGACCCTCAAATAATTTCTGAGTAATTTCATTAAAAGGGATTTGGAAATGCTCCTCAAGGTCTCACATATGTCTGCCCTTCCAGATACAGTTTCAACACTAATGTACCATGCATTGCACCTTACCACTGTGAATTAATAGAACTGCAGTTTACAGCAGTATGTCACAGTTGTCAGAAATTGGCAGAAAACAGATGCAAGCCACTTCTACATTCAGGCAGTCAGAAACTAACAGCTACTTGCATAATGATAGACTAACAGAGCTTTAAAATTATAGTAGTATCTAAGAATTATGGAGAAGAGAGTATTTTTTCAAAAATTCTATCTGAAATTCTGTTGGATGCAAACTGAATGAGAAAGCAACCACTGAAATGGCTAAGAAAGGTAAGAAAACCATGTGTAATACTTGATCTCAAACTGCTACATTCTGTGGGGCTCAATAAATCCTTCCTGATATAGCTTTATGGTTAATCTTCTTGTCAAACAAGGTATAAATCCATGCCAATTAATGGAAATAGAAGATCACAGAATAAGAATAAAAATACAAATCCAAAGTAAAATTATTTAAGACAAATCATACTTGATAAAGCTTTATGTTCAATGTAAGTATTAAGGCTAATACTTGGTTTTATGACTTCACTTTGCCCATATTTTCCGATAATTTAATTTTGTTCCTTTTCTCACCTGCCTTCTTTGTATTAAAAAGAAACGAAAAGTAATTTCTAATTCATATAGGAATAAACAAAGGGTAATAATTTTTTATTCAAATGACAGTTGCGTAACACATGAAATGAAAATAAAACTCTTCTAGGTTTGATTCAAAACAGTAAATATGTCATTAACAGCTTCAAGCTGCATATGTTTCATAGTGAGAAATAGGTGCATTCACAACCATTATGAAAAACACTATCCTGAATCCTGCTTTCCCATTACTAGCTGAGCTGTTATATAGCTGTAATCATGAAGAAAGTATTACCTCCTTTAATTCCAATAATGGTGCCTCGTAGACCAACAGGAACAGAGAAGTTCTCTCTGACATTGACAACACGGTCAAACAGCCTGTACTCTGCATCTCGATCTGGAACAACCCCCTTCTGCTGCTCTAATGGCTGACAATAACCAAAGGCAGTGTTAGTGTATGCAAAACAATAAGGATTACAGTAAAAATGCATTTATGACAGTGTCTGAGACACACTATAAAGTAAACTTTCTTGAAAAAAAACCATAGAAAGCCCCCCGTCCATAAAACCTTCCCTCTCCAGATTCAAAGCAAACTTTCACTTTTCCCCTTGCAACTCTCACTTAGTGCTTCTGCCTGAAAATGTGCTGTACACTAGTAGATCAAGAGAATCAATTCAGAACCAAAAGACAGAACCAATTCAGAATCAATTCAGAACCAAGACAGAACCAAAACATCATGTATAACCTGCCGGTATCAGTAAAATGGGCAAGATGAGCAATAGGTCCTTTGTGAAGAACCAAATAAAAAGTGAGACATTTGAAAAAGAAAAAGCAGAAAGCACATTTTATTTTGCCTTCATTACAGAGCCAGTAAGAACTGTAGAAGCATACAGGACAGAAGGCAGAAAAAGACTGAAAGTCAGTGCCTGACATGAGAGAGCTTGTAGTTAGAAGAAATTCCCTGTCCTTGTACAGACAGGTTACTGTTTTCAAAATAATTTTCTAGAAGGCATAATAAAATCTTTCCTTTCACCAATACTGTCATAAAATTCCATTCTCCTGAAGTAAGATAAATATGATTTGGACAATTAAACCCCACCCCCTCATCCCATTACATCACTTACTCTGTACAGTAAATGGGGCTTCACAGTAACTCGCACCTTCTTGTTGCTCTTCCTCTGCTAAAGGAAAGGAACAGAAAGTCTTTACAAACCTCTGCAGGAACAAGCACTGGAATAGGTGAAACCTCTGAAAAGGTCATGTAGAATCCTTCATTTCTTTTAGATAATGGTATAGAGCTTTAATGAAGTCTTTAGAGTAAGCCTAGCTTTAAAAACATGTTTGATTCCATACCAAACCATTAGTTGTCTAATTCCAGATTTCACACCGATTTTCTAAGATGTTCTTATAAGTTATTTCAAAAAAATCAGCCCATTATTTTATTTGGCTTCATCCTTGGCTTTTACTTTAATTTCCTTGGCCACTTTTTTCATCTGTGGCCTTCAGAAAAAAACTTTCTACTTTTCTGCAGACCAAAGAGAAACCACAAGGGAAGAACAGCTGGGATTGCATGTAAAAAGAGCATTTTAGTATTTTTCAATATATACTGATACCTGTTCCTCTACAAAACAACCAAAAGGCACAGCTCAGAGTATGTCCCATTGCTGATAAATCACTCCTAAAAGAGTCAATCTCTTACAAAGATTAATAATGAGCTCTTCTGAATTTCTGGGATAATTCATATTACAAATCCAGATTTGACATTATATTCTGTGTCCTTTTTCTTTGGAATGGCAAGTAATCCTCAATTGTCTTATTTAAATTCAAGAACTTCAAAAATAATGAGCACTGCTCTTTGGTTCACCCCTGCTCACAATGACACCAAGCTGCATACCTTGCATTTCTCTATTTCTTCTTCAATTTTCTCAACAATGGCTGCATCCAAAATTTGCAAGTCACAAGACGAGCGAGACAAAGCGGACACAGGATGTGCTTTTAACCAGGCAACAATTTCTTGCACTTTCTCAGCTCTGAATAAAAAAATGGCATGAATGAAAGCTTTTAGCTGCATAGATCAATCATTTTACCATGTTCCCTATTTTAATCAGTCAAGTATTATCATACAGGCACACTGATTGCATATATTCATAGAGTAATGGAATCTAAAGGTTCTGTATGACTTAAGAAAAATCAGAATTATACAGTACTATTTCAAAACCATAACCTAAAGTTTTGTTTCAGGAAAAAAAACCCCTATTAAATTAAAATTATTCAGCAAATTAAGTTTCCATCCAAACAACAAACTGTCCAGATGTGATTACTAGTTCTGTGACCAGCTGTTTCTCATAACACAGGAAGAAAGAACCTCACCGAGAAGACTGTCTCTGGTAAAATTGAGAGAAAAATCTGAGATTCTTCTACAAGAAGAGTCCCACACTGGGGTATCATCATGTAAGAGTCCTGCAGATTTACTGACGGAAGCCCATGGATTTGGTTTAGTGTCTGATAACTAAAGCTGTTTCAAGTTACCATAATGTGTCTGGAACCAAGGTTTCCATTTTTCTTCCATGCAAATGTATACTAAAAATGTGCAAAATACTTCCAACTCTGTAGGACTTACTTTTCAAATTCCAAGTGATTCTAGATAATTACCACAATTATTGGCTATTTTTGAAAAATTTATTTGTAACTAGTCATAGCTATGCTTACTGAAGGTTATTTTAAAAGCAAGAATTATTAAATAGCCACTGAAATTGTTATTTCTCATTTACTGGACTTGAGGTTGAAGACTGGCAGAAACTTGGACTCCACAACTGAAAAGTACAGCATTCAAAAATGTTTTCAGCCAGCACTGAACAACCAGGCTGCTGGAGGAACAGCAAGGTTCCAGTTACACTGCAGCCACTGCACAATCATTACCAATTTCACAATTGTCACTCTTTATTCTCCTTATTGTAGAAAAGAGATCAGGACCATGGCTTACCCATTCTCATCCTCTCCAGGCCAAATGTCATCTTCATAGCAGATATCTTCCTGGCTGTTCTTGGCTACATAATTAAATAGCTCAGGCACCCTAAAAAACCCCAAATATATGGAAGATAACTTTAATTTCACATCAGCATAGATGTGGAAAAAAAAGCCCCATCAAAATCAAGTCTGGTAAGCTTCAAAAGTTTTGAAGCCCAGATGGGTTATTTTTTTACTTAATTTATTATCATACTGCTGATTTTTCAAAGGCAAGCTGCTAACAAAATTATTCTGTCCCAAAATAGAACACTGGAATAAAAGAAACTAACTCATCATTCTTAAAAGATCTGTGATGACAGGGACAAATTCCAGTGACTGATACAAAGGTGGGTAATTTGGATGAAGCTCATATCCAGTAATTTACCTTTCTAAATACTCAGCAAGTAGTTGTTCTACTGCAGAAGAATACATCCATTCGTTTCCAACTTTCTTAGTATAGCCAGGAACTTCTTCATTTTTCTTATTGAACTTCAGGTTTAGCCCCACATTTGCTTTGTGATCACCATGAGGACTGGAAATAAGAAAAAGTTCATTAGCTTGCAATAATATGTGTTTGTGTTTACATACATTTAAAAAACTCCTCAGAAGCATACATTCTTGACCTTAAACCACAGAAACATTAAATTCATTGTATTTTTACTTGTTAACATTCTGTGAGTTGTAAATGTCACAGGCCAAAAGCTGTGCTATGGTAGCTGCTCATCTGTGTGCCTAAACTTCAATGCAAGGGAGAGTAGGAAATATAATAATTCTGAAAAGAAGCTCCACGTACAACTAAACTCCCTTTAAAGTATTAGTAATAAGTACAATGAAATTAGATCCTGATTCCACTTTTTTATTCTCAGTGTGGCAAAGTCAGTTTAAACTCCTAATTCAATTTTGCAAATAGCTAAGCTTTACATCTGTCTACAATATGAAAGCAAACAGAACTGACCAGTGAACAAAAATTTAAAACATGCTTCTGATGGGAAAAAAGCACTGCATATCAACTTAGTTTACAGCAAATATACTTCAAAGAAAGCTTCAAATCACAAAAGAGTGTACACTTGATAAAAACAGCATTTAAACACAGAAAAAATTCTGTAGAGTTATAGCAGAACTTGGAAGTTTCTCTACAGACAAAATTCACAAAGAGAACTTACTTCTTCTTTGATCCTCTTCCAATAAAGATACTCCCTGTAAATCTGGAGACAAGATATCCACTTACTCCAAGACGGCTGGCCAAAATATATGCAGGATTGTATTTCACAGAATATTTCTTTAAAACAAACAAACAAAACATATTGGCAATGCCTAAAGGATAAGGATTTTTATACAAAGGGCAAATGAATGGTATGGAAACATCCCTTAAAGATATTCACCACTGCAAAATCTATTTGATACATTGTTACAGTTTTAACTAGAAAAGCAGAAGCACTCACATGCTGGTTGTGTATCAAAGTTTCAAGCTGGGGTTCACATGGAATATTAAAAACTACCCGGATTCTGCCTTCTGGGATCACATCATGGGAATCGTGAACCTTGGAGGGAAACATAACAGGTTAAAAATATTAAAAGTGCTACTTAAAACCAGCAGTCTTTGGATCCCAGCCCTCATGTTCTACTTTATCAACAGTTTTGCTGCAGTAGGCACAGAGATGCTTTGGGATTCATACCTTGCCTTGACCTGTATCTTGCTTCCTCCTTGACTGATAGAGTCAATCAGTCAGCATTAAATCAGAGGAATTCATGACTGAAAATAACTCCAATGGGAACTTGATGTATTATCCCAAAGAACTAATAAAAATAATCCTGCATTCAAGTTCTGCTTTTTCCTCTTACACAAGCAGCAAAGACAGTGAAAACAGATCCCTCTCTTTCTCAGACTAAACCACCAGGGAATCCTAGATTAAAAATTTTAGCTAGCAAATGGCCACTACTGTCACACAACATCTTAGATGATTTTAGGTTTGCAAAAAGAAAAAATGTACAGGGAAATATTATGAAATTACTGGAACTAACTTCTCCCATGCAGCCATAGTAAGGAGATCCCAGCATGAAGGCTGTACTTCCAGGAGGAAACAAATCATCCAGAGTTTTGATGTTAGAAAAACGAGAGTCAAAGGCTTTGATATCCTACATGAAAAAGACAACAGTGATAATCTTAAATATCATTCAGTTCCACTAGAATAATTTAAAAGTTTATATAAATAGACACTTAGTTTAAAACATAGTCTGAGTCTGAAATAATTCAAAGACACTGAACTTGTATATTTACCTTGACAACAGTTTGGTAAACAAAAGGAAGAACTTGTTTAGACCACTGCTTCTCCAAATAAACTTCTCCATTTTGGTTCAGCTGATATCTATTACCAGTGAGTAACTGTGCATATACAACTACTGACGTGTCATGGATAATTATTCCTTTCCTTCTCTGGTACCTGAACACAAAGCAGAACATTTAGCTTGATTACAATAAACAGAACTGAACCAACAAGTAAGACCTAATTTATTGAAGTAAAATAAAATAAAATTAAAATAAAAACTCTCTTTAAAGAAGGAGTCTAATAGTATTTTTCTTATTTTACAAAAAATACCCAGAATAAATGGCTTAACCAACTGCTCGCCCACTGTTGCACAGCCATCACTACAGAGCTCAGAGTATTAATTCAAGCACATTTAATCTTTACAGTGGAAGGGTTAGGGGTAATTAAATCAGTTAACTCAAATGACAGATAATGAAATTCCAAACTGTTGCCAAATTGATTTTTACCTTTTTGCTTCTATATATTCTCTATATTCTTTACATATACATTTGGAGCTCTGTAGCCTATCATAGTACTTGTAGATAGCATTTTACCTACTCTGTTAGACAGAAAGACAAAATAAATTCCCCAGCAGCTCCAGGCTGGAGATCCAAGGTTAGATTCTCTGGGAAGCCAAGGCTGAAACCAGCTCTCCAGGACACATTTTCATAAACACAGTTCCTGTCTCAGGGGGGTGGGGGGAATTCAGAAAGGGTTAAAGCGAGGGGGATTACCTCACCACTTATGCCTCTGATTGGGGATTCTTGTCAGTTATGCTCTATCTGGACATAAAAATTTTATGTCCTTTTTGTTATGGGTGCATCTTCCAGCTAGTGTGCTGTGCACTTAAGGATCCTTAGAAAGGCATCCCCTTTTTATCACGTAACTCTGTCTGGCTCGTGACTTCAGGACCAGCACAAAGGCATCAAAACTACTGTAACTCATTTATAGTCTACTGAGCACCCACACTCTAGAACAGCAAGAGCTGTATTCAAATTTAACAAAGCTAAGCTATTTGAGTTGCAAGCTGATTCTGTATTACTTCATTCTACAACTGAAGATTGCTAACACCAGAACAGAAAATTGAGATACAATAAAAACTGAAACTCATTTGAGAGTTCTTTTGTAATAGCATCTAACTTTAGTTACCTCAGAACTGACTCCATATATTCTGAAATTTCTGAACATAAGCTCTTTTATGTTGTTGTTTTAAATTTAAGCAGACTTGATTAACCTTTATCATCAAGTATGCAGCAGCTCTTCTGTGCTACTTAGGTCTGTAATACAGGAATAAAACACAGCCAAGACATAAAATGCAAAGCTACACTTTAATTTTTGACATTACTTACTGCTCTGAAATGCCTTGAACTTCTTTTACCCACATGCTTTGTTCCTTATCTCCAACATAAGCCACTTTAGTTGGGGGCACTGCGTTTCCCATGTAAAGCTTCTGTGTGCCATGTGGTTCTTCCAAATAAAACCTTGAGAACATTATGAAAGGTAGGAAATTTAACCAAATAAGATTAACCTAGACATAACCAATTGTGTGCAAAACTCAGAATAGTTAGAAATTACTTGTTAAGGATGTGGAAGACTTGCAGCATTGTTTTCTCTATCCCCTTCACAATGAGCCACACAGCATGTTTTTAATAAAAAATACAGTAGGTGTGCTATTTATAAAGGAGGATTGTATAGAAATGTATGGATTTCATTGTATGGATTTCTGTTCATGCATTTTTCCCTCAAAACTAAGAAGGAGCTCTCCTAAGCTTCCACATCTATAACAAAACAGTGAAAGACTAGACTGCTACAGAGGCAACCAAACCTCAAAACAATGTTAAACATTATTCACCAGACAGCCTTTGTTGCAAGTGGACTAATTTGTTATTAGTTTTACAATAAAATCAAAATTTCTGCGCAGCTCAAGGAACTTAATTTGAAAAAAACCAATAAGACAACAAAGAATCATATATCAGGTAACTCTTACTTAGTTTCTCCATCTGACACTGCAACAACTCTGGCTTCTTCAAGATGGGGCCAGTTAACAAAAACTCGCTTTCCAAGTACCGAACTGGCAACATTTTCTACCATCTGAAAAAAAACCCAGAACTTTTATTACTAATTGTTTAAGATATTAAAGTACTTTTGTTACAGTATTTTCGAGCTGTTTTTGCAATAAAAACAACAGTAGTTAAATAATAGATTTTCTTGCAGAGTAAAAAAACCTCATTTTATCTTAGTAAAATATATTTGATACAGATAACATAATCCCCGATTAAAAATGTGACTCTTAAAACGTTGCATGTGTTACCTGGATGACCTGGGATAACTTCTGTCTCACATAGGTTTGCTAAGTACTTCTTTTGTTAAATCACTTAGAACTATTTATGTCTCTGGGACACAATAAACAAAATGAGAATTTGAGATTACTGAAGTATTTTGTATGATATATTTTACTTATTTATCCCATTGAAAAAAAGGAACAACATTTATGTCCAAAATTTGCTAGCATCTGTAAATTCGGTCTCACATTATGTTCTTCTTCTCTAACAAGTCTGTTATTTTATAACATATTAATTGGAATTACTTGATTTTTCTTGCCATGTATCTTGAATATGCACTCTCCCTATCTCTGTACTGTGAAATCATATCATATTACATTGTTTTCCTCCTCTCTTCCCTGTTTTTTTATTTCTGAAATTTTTCCTTTCCTTTCCTGTCTGTCATTTGCTGCACTGACTCTTCCCTCTAATTCCTCTACCAAACAGCCTCATTAGAATGGAAAGTGTTAAGTCTGCTTTGTTGATTAAAAGGAAACACTTTTAAGTGGTCATCTCTTCAGTTACACAAAAGACAAACAGCACTGGTCTGGAGGATTGTTCCCTTGCATTTATACCACTCATTAGCCACCAGCTCCTTACCCAAGAACATCTAAATGCTACCACAGAGAAAGACCAGAAACTTAACCAAGGAGACTGATATTTCATATTGTGAAGTCTGGAAAAATTTAAACCTTTTAACAGATACACAAAATTCTAGACTGTTTCCCACACAGATGCAGCATTTTAACACCTCAAATCTGACTATTTAACAAATTCAGACTTCTTAATAAGTCTTTTGTCCAGCTGTGGGGTTTTGTTTTGGTTTTGTTAGGTTTTGGTCTTTTGTTACGAGCCGAATGCTTACCTGGTCTTTTGAGTTCTCATCAACTATGATTTCTAACATCATGTTCTCTCCATGGCTGCTTTGCTGAAACACTTGCACACCACTTTTTTTAAGATAGAACTGGGTAAAAACAAAACACATAAAACTTGAGCTCCTATATAGTTATCTATGAAATTCAAAAGAAATGTTGGAAGAGAAAAATCTTTTACCTTATGTTTAATGTGCTTTAAAGTAGGAAATCCACAAAAATATAATGCACCCTTGTTGATTTTAGTTATCTTATTGTGGGTTATTTCTACATGCCAAGCATCCAGAGGTATTGTTTTATACCTAAAAAAGAAGTTGCACGCAATTTGCTCATGCAGATTGACCTTCAGCTCTGAAAATTTCCTTACTCGTTCACTCATTCATTAAGAAATCCTTTGCTTTCCAGCAACTAATTTATGTCATGTGGAATATATAGAAAGGACTTTAACAAACCCCAAGCTATTGCTGCAAAGAGACTATTCATTAAGAAAAACACCAAACTTTAGGATATATGCCAAACTCACTGTTTTAAATAATTGTAATTACCAAATTCTAACTAGCAATGGCTCCATATGGTCTCATTCATCTTCATAACTGTCCATTCTTTAGCGACTGTAATCCAGCAACAGGCATTCCTCCTCTACTCTAAGTTTGACTACTGGTAAGCTTATGTTTCCATTTCATCTTCAGTCTGTGTGAAATAAAGCTGGCTACTTTCAGTGAGAAGAAGATGAAAAACAAATTTGTGTTTAATTCTCTGCACTGGATCCAAGTACTTACATATTTAAAAAAACCTCTGGAATTATCATGCCAGTAAATGATCACCATTTATCAGATATTTGTACCAGTCTTTCATTCTCTGTCACACAAAGTTTACTAATTCTCTAGATTGTTCTTCACAACTCAGCATTGGTTCATCTGTTTTGCAAAGTAACATCTGAAGGGACCAATACTTCTACTGTGCCATCCAAAGCACACATCTCATTCAGCATTTTTCATTTCTCATTTTATGTACTGGCATATGCAAGGTTTGGTTAAAATATTAGGAAAATCCTCCTACTGCTTTTAGCCTGCTCTAAAATAGTTACCCCAGCATTACCTCGTGTGACATCGTTCTATTGCAGGGAATTTCTCTGGCCATGGTGACAGGTACTGGAACTCAGCATCCTTGTCATACCAGTACATTAAGCAAGCACTGTGAGTGTTTCTTCGTTTCTCCTCTTCTTTTAGGCCCTTATTGCAGGGTTCCATGGCCTGCAGCAGTCGTTTCTAAATTTTAAAGGAATTAGCATATGTGAAACTGGCAACAAACATTAGCATGGAAAAAACTACACTGGGAAAGTAACCTGAGAAATCCAGACACACAGTGTTTTCATTGGCCGGTTACAGCCTCACCCTTTCTCATGCCCCTGATAAAAATGTTTTCTGAACAATTACCATGCAATGGCTTTGGAGAATAATCACCTTTCTGCAAGCCTGTTCCCAAAGGGCAACCTTATCTAACACTGTTATCCTATATGCAAAAGCAAAGTACTATTTTATTGCTCTTCATTAATGCTTCCCTATTACTAATATCCATGTGAAGAGATTTCCTGTAAAAACACTTTCTTTTTTTGCAAGTGTTTATTTTATTCTACCTGCAGATGTTCTCTATTTTTATATGTACACAGGAACAGAATACTTTTCTCAAAGAAACTGAACCAAAATATTTGAATAGCTGATTAAAAACACTAACAACCAGGTCCACAGCCCTTACTTAGGACTTCTGACACCTGAAACTAACTTTGCTTGTGGTAACTTAATCTAGACTTACTCCCCAAGCAGCAAACCTTTATATTTTTCTGTGGTCTCATCAAGTGTTAATTTAAACTTCCAGTTAATTGCATGTCTAACTGTTGATTAATCAAGAAATTCAGCAGTCTTCTTATGCAGCTTTTTTGGACAGCACACACTGAAAGAACTTACCTCATCAATAAAGGGGATTAATACTACAGCCTCCCATTCCTGCTGTTTACCATTGAGGTCAGTTTTAAAATCAGGTGGATAATATTCTATAATAGGAGAGTCTTGACTAGTCATCAAATGCTAGGAAAATACAATAGAGATGATATCAAAGGCAGTTTAGCACTAATTGTAGGAAGACACAAAGGAAGACTGTTATTAAAACAAATTCAGTGCTGTACAAGAATAAAACACGTAACTGTCCTAGATGGAAACTGCTTAGCAAATGTAAAATTTTGTATTTATTACTAACTTTACAATGCACTACATATAGTAACAAGTAGACTCTTTAACCATACACTTAAAATGTAGAGACAGAATATAATTAACAAGACATGCAAAAACACCAAGAATAGAGTAAAATAAAATAAAGCAGACAACAAGTAAGCAGTAGACAGATAATGCCATTTAATTCTATATCTTACCTGGTAACATTTAGGTAGCAGGTCTTTGCTAGCTGCTGGAAGTACAGCAAGAAGCTGTTCAAATGGCATGAAAGGTTTTCCAAGTTCAAATTTGATTTTGAGCTCACTGATGTTGTGAATATCTGACAGGTAAGGTGCATAATGATAAGGGTAATACCTGTAGGTTAAAAATCCCCCTAAGTTACTTGACTTCATTAGAGCACAATGATGTTCACAGAGCAGAAACAAACCAAACCAAACCACATTAAATGTTCCCAGCACACAAGTTGAAATATCACTCTTTCAGCAGGTTCTCATTTGATGTTTTTTTCTTACCAGCTCCATGATTGAACTCCATGGTAATAATAATGCAAAATCCACTGTATTGCCTGGACATAACATTCAGCTTGATCAGCCAAGAAGGCACTTAAAAGAAAAAGGAAAGATACTTACTAGTTTTCTCATTTTCACTGGTATATAAAAAGTACTTTGCACCTTGTACATAGGGATGAAGATAGAAAATTTTGGGACTCCAACACCATCATCTTCTAGATTCATCTTCTCTCTGGTCCTCAAATACTTATTACAGAAAACTTGATTTGCAGCTCTTGTTGCATTAGGCAGAATCATCACCACTGCAGTACTCTGCCAAGTGTCCTCTGCTTTTGACATGGGATATGAATATTCTGTCTTTTATTAGAATCACAAAATGTTGGGGGTTGGAAGGGACTTACAGATCATCTTGTTCCAACCCCCTGCCATGGGCAGGGAGCGCTTCCACAGAACAGATGATGCTCAAAGCCCCATCCAACCTGGCCTTGAACACTTTCAGGGATGGGACATCCACAACTCCTCTGGGCAACCTGCTCCAGTTGCCTCACCATCCTCACAACAAAGAATTTCTTCCTTATTATCTAATGTAAACCTGTTCCCTTTCGGTTTGAAGCCATTACACTTTGTCCTGTCTCTATACACTCTTGAAAATAGTCTCCAATACATATTTACAAATGTAGGTCTCTAATAAATATCTACAAAGACTTGTCTTCAGCATTTAGGAATAAAAAAAGAAAGTATATACTTACTCAGACACTACTTCTACACCCATTTTAGTCATGTAGTAAGTTCTTTTGTATTGCCTGAACTCAGTTTCAAAAAGATCATCATCTTCTGGTTCATCTTCCAATGTGGCTGGAAAACCAGTAATGAAAAAAAGGATTAACATTCACTTCCCAACATAAATCCTGCATTCAAATTAAGCTCATCTCTGACATACAATGCTTACAGTTCTCTGAAATCTATACACACATTTTTTGTTACATGTGTATGGAAAAATTCTTTGTACTTACTTTTAGGGGTTACTTCACCTTCACTTTTTTCTAAAGCAGCCAAAGATATAGAATTTTCCTGAGCCTATTAAATGAAGATTTGAGATAATGTAAAAACACAGGTTAATATGCACAAACCCCATTCACTTGCAACTCAAAATGCTTCCATCAAAATATATAAATATTATTTATTATAAACCCTATTTCCTTCTCTTACAATTGCTTCAAGAAAATTATTTAAGCAGACAAAAAGGACAGATCAGACAAAAGGAGCAGTCTCAAAAAATTAACTACTTCTAAAAAAAAAGTATCTAAATATTTGCGTTCCAAAATGCTACTCTTTCCAAAACTGCTCTGTACAAAAAGAACAAGATAACAATATACAAAGGCAGATTAAATGCAAAGGAATTTTCTCATGCTACTCTACACCCTGTTGAAGCATATAGTGAAGAGCAGTTAATGGAAGTGGTGGTGGGGAACTTGACACTGGGGCAGAGACAAGATACTGCTATGTAGTAGTACACACATATAGAAAAGGTGCTGTTCCTAATTAATTGATTATATCTAGAACTGCAAGTTTAATACTAATCTGAGATAGTTCAGGAAATTGCTCTTTCCCTACTTGTTGTCCAGCAGTTAACCAATACCAAGACATACATGAATGTTCTATCAGTGTATCTGAAATACATGGAACTTCCAGCAGACTATGCATTAAAAATTAAGATTATGAAGCACAGCAGGTTTGATTATAATTCCCACAAAAGTTAAGTTCTGCTGCTTTTTAAGAACAGCAAAGCATTAAGTACAGGTTTACAAGACTTTAAAAATCATGAGCACCTGCCCCTGACTGAAGCACTTCATCACTCACAACCAGCAATATATACTGGTGGAATGCAAATGGTTAAAATTTACTACTGCTTTTTCTGATTTGAAAAAAATCTCAAAACAGAGGTTTATGCTACTAAATTTGTCTAAGATCAAATTACTGACTTGCAGAAAGCAACATTCTTATTTCCGAAATTGTGCATATGAAACACTGACCTTTTGTTTCTTTTGTTTATTTTTTCTGGCTTCCTCTGCTGCAAGTCCAGCTGCCTCGTTGAGGTATTTATTGCCCACTTTACTTTCAAACCATTTTAGGTCAACAAAGACTTCACTGAAGTGTTCACGATCAAACTGTGAGATTAAAGAAAGTTTGCAAATATTTGAGGAATGTCAAATTTAGAATGCCACATTAACAATGTATTTTTAGTTCTTGCATTAGATTACACCTAGAGTCATCTGTACATAAACACTTTCCCTAGAGATACAACTAAATAGATTAATACCAAAAACCCAGTTTCTCAACAATATGTAACATACAGCCAAGCCATATTTTGTTTTCTTTCAGTAAGGCAGTAAGGTGTAACAAAAAAGAATTAAGTAACTTCTACATTTCACTATCAATTTTTGAAGCAGTACACACATACAGGGTCTGGTTAATACAGCCTGCCACAGATTTAAGGCTTTCACAGCTTTATCCAAGAACCAGAAAACCAGGCTGAAGCAGGGACAACAGATGATCTCTCTCTTTTGAAGTTCAAGGTAAGATTTAATCCTTTCCATTTCTATATGGTCTATACCTTACCTCATCTCTAGGATGGATTACTGCACCAGCACCTAACAGGATTACCTCCTGTACACCAGTTAGTTCATGAACAACACTCATGCCTGCCTCTCAGAGATGCTCCTTGACCTTTACTAGTGATCTTCATAAAAACCTGCCAACAATTCTCCCCTCCAACACCTTCAGACATAGCTTACACCACAGAAAACTACCAGGGGAAACAAGGAACATCACTGCCTGCAGCAAGCTTTAAGAACACACAGAAATCAGACAATTCTGAGCTAGAAGAGACCACAAGGATCACTGAGTCCAACTGTTAAGTGAACAGCCCTAGAGGGACTGAACCCACATCCCTGGCACAACTGGCACCTGCTCTAGGGACTGAACCCACATCCCTGGATTGTGAATCCCACATTACTGGCACTTGCTCTAACCAGCTTTGCCCCATACTGCCACACACTTCGATGCGAAGTGAGGACCATGATTCTGTTGGTGAATTCTCATTTGACTTGCACTGTGCTGGCTAAAGCACAGATCAAATGATTCAATCTTTTTCCTCTTATGCTGTAAGATCAGACAACAACTGATTGGATTCCATCTGTTCAATGCTAAAACAGCTGATTAAACCACCTGTAAAACACAGCCATTTAACAGTTCACTAAAACTACAGTATGGAGTATTTTAGGGTACAATATTGAGTTTAAATTAAACATTCTCTAATTTTCAGTTACTTACATCTGACAATCTTGTGAGATATTTCTCAAAACGTTCTAAATTCAGATGCCCATTCTCATTGATGTAACCTGTTGAGAAAATTAAGTTTTGAACTAACAATTCAACAATTTTAAAATTTGCATTTCAATGCCACACAGACAATAAAATGCAGTTTTGCTGCCTCTTTGAGGAAACTGTAGTAAATGCTAAACATTCTAATGTGGCCAAAAAAAAGCTAATAAATATAAACACGCCAATGTTAATGCTTCTACTTTCCACAACTAAACTTGGCTTTCTCACCTCCCAGTTCTGGCAAGACAGCCATGTATGTTCTATAAAGCAGTGGCAGTGCATCATGATTAATGTGTAAATGAGGTAGATGAGGAATAAAATCATTTCCTACAAGGAAACCCATTAAGATCCAATCATCTATTATCCTTTCAATATCATATTCAAAAGAAATTTTGTCCTGGAGGAAAAAGAAAAAAAGAAAAACACACAGTGTAACTTTTGTTACCATTTTTGCATAAAGACTTCACAGATTCACACATTTTTTCCCATCTCAGCTCCATTAGAACTTACTTTTACTGGGGAAAATTCATAATCAATATATTCTCTCATCAGTGATAAGTGCAGTAAATGAAACGTGGTTTCCTCTGGTGCACATACTCTGTAAATTATTCAAACCACCAAGTTATTTATTTATAAACACACTTTCAACATTAATATTAATAAGCCCAAGGTTACCTAAACCCAAGAAATAATACTAGCATTGTATCTTTGCAGAAGAAATAAGATATAAACATTTCCTTGAATGTATTTTAGGATTAATCTGGTTTGGTCAATAAAATTTTGCATTAGAATCTTCTAAACACCAAATGTGATTGTATGGAGAAGAACCAACTTAGAGAAGAGCTTTGTGGAGTTTTATGCTGCAGTAACTATCTCCTAAATCCTTATCCCATTGCTCAAAAAAGAGACAAATCAGCCTAATTTGGCACCAAGCCTCAACACATTAAGGTATTTTCTAACTAGTCTGAATAAGAAGAGAGTACACAAATGCATATCTAAACAGCTGGGTTACATCTATAGTCATTTGAAATGCTTCATGTAAGAGGTGAATATGCTCAATCTGAAAATATGCTCTCTATGTATTATTTCATGGCCTCAGTACAGCAGCAGAAGAATAACAGACCTACTGTTTGTTTATGGCATAGTCACATATTCTGCCTTCCTTTCCTCTCTTCACTAAAACTACTCATAAAAACCCTCAGCCAGCATTATCCCCAAATCAGTTAATACCGACACCAAAAGATCAATGAGCTAAATGATGTATTTTAAATTAACAAAGGACTATTTCACCTTGTAGATCCTATAACTAGCTGAGACCACCTCCAATGACAAACCAGCATAGATACATGTGTCTTCACGGAAGAACAGGAAATTTTAGAAATAATCCTATAAGGAAGATGTGTGTGATAGCAGCCTTCAGATAAACTCATGTAAGACAAAGTCTGAGCTACATTGGGCTTCAGAACCAATTGTGCCACTTTTTAAATGCAATTTTCACATTGGTATTAAGGAGCTTTGGCAACCAGGTTCATGCTATAAGCCTCTAGAGACATTCTGCCCTTACTCCTCATTGCACTGGACTTGAAAATCCTGATAAAACAAGCAATTTCTCTCAATAAATAATCGTGGAGAGATATTAATTTGTACATATTTTTAGGATATTCAAATTTCCGACTGTAAGTATCCATAAAAGTGAAAATATTGACAGAAGGCAATTCCTGTAACTTACAGAAGTAAATTCTTGTAATGAGCAAAATTATTCAGAAATTAAAATATGGAAAAATGTTGGGGGGAGGGGAATAAATAACACTGCCTTTTGATTTCATACTTTCACTAATTAATCTTTCAAAAAGTAATTACAGTCTTATTTCACATTATTTTATTTTTTAGAAAGGTAAAACTAAGGTTTTACTTTGATTAGATGTAAGGTCTTTAAAAAATATTGCAGTGCTGCATGTCAACACTACCCATGAGAATCAGTGAAATGTTGACTGCAAAGACTGAAAAGAGCTTATTTGTGATATTTATCATATTGTCCTTGGCAATAAAATATTAATTCATTAGCAAAAATTATGCATTAATCTAAACATTTGCCACTTATCCTGTGTTATTCAAAATCCTTTCAGTGTCAGAAATATTTATTTCTGTCTCTCCCATGTTCTCCCTTTCTGTACCCAATATATGCTTCAGGTCCTTCAGAGAAGGAGCCCAGCCACAGTAAGAGTTATAAATGAATTCCTGTATTACTTCAGAACAGCTCCAGGTACATGCACAGCTCTGGAACAAGTCACCACCTTCTGACTCTTTATAGACCACGAGTTCTTTCAATTGGGCAAACCCTGAATAAGAGCATCTCTGCAGCCATTTTAAGAGAGTTTACTTTAGTAATTATCCTAGTAATTTACTAACATGCACAAAACCTCAGGTATAAATATACAGATATACCTTTTAGAAAGCTAGTACCTGCATAACACAGTTGTGGAAACAATGTCAATACAGCCAGGCTGCTTCATTATAACACCAAGAAAAAGGTAAAACACATCAAAGCTTTAACGATTTTTTTATCAGCTGTTCTGACAGCATGCATTTTTTCATGTAAACCAATTCAAATGCACAATTCAGCATGTTGATTTCTCTAATTTCATGACTTTTCTAACCCAAAGAATAAACTAAGACTTCATTAAATTACTAAGCAATCAATTAAAAAACCCCAAATCACCAAACACACACCTGTTTTAGTCACACAGTATGTTTTGGATTGAATTTCATCATAAATAAAATATAAGTAAAGTTAAATCAATTCACCTTTGAGTCTTTTTACCACCAAATCTGACTTCTTCTCTTAAGAGCGCAAAGTGTGCCTCATGACTTGTTAATCCCAGCATTATCTATTACAAAGAGATATCAGAAAAATCTTACTTTTTAATTTTTTTTAACCTTTCAAGTAGTATAAAGAAATTTTGATGTTTGGTTTCATTACAAATTCCAAAGTTTGCAGGAATACAAAATCACATGCTTGTTTCAAAGCATTTTATAACATCTTAGGAAGAAATCAAAAATGCACACACTGGACAAATCCCTGTTGTTTGTGTTATTTGAGTTGCACATACCAAGTCAGCATCTAAGCCATAGAGACAGTGTCTTGTGTTTGGATCATGATGGGGCTTTGCTTTTTCTGATCTGATGAACTCCATAATTTTGTGCTCACCTTCCCCTGGAGTCTGGACACAAAAAACCCCAAAAATCAGCAGTAAGTATTATTCTGTAAAAAAATACCACCATTTAAAATAGGATAGTAAGAAAATATTATCACCTCATGGCCTGATAAGTAGACTGTTATTCCTTGCCAGGATTTGTCTGTGGAGATCTTCATATTTACAAAATACTTAAGATGCTCATTCAATCTGGCCATGAATTCAGTTCCTGAAAACAGAAATCTAAGTTAAAGCTTTTCACTAGTTTACATTTACATATCAGAAGTATTAAAAAAATGCCAACAAATAAAACTTCTGCCAGAGATGAAGGGGATGACTGCTTTCTTTCCTAAGACATTTCACTTTTTACACTGTAATCTAAAACATTTTTAGAACAAGATATTTTCCCAATCCTACTGAATGTCATTAAAACTTTTGTTACAAACTTACTTAAGCCTTTATTGATTCTCACTTCTATTTTTAAAAACATGCCTTAAGATGGGAAAATAATACCAAAATACAGAAAACAAACCATAAACACTTACATTTAAATAACTGAAAAATTATCTTACCTGGTGTAATACAGTTGGAATCAAACCTGGCCTCTGTAGGAAGAGTTTCTCCCTTTTCCAATGCCTTTTTTATTTTGTCCTCTGCCTCTTTTGCTGATCTAAAACAAAACAGCAATTGGAGAGAGCGTAGAGAACGAATCATCTTATTCCAATGTTAATAGCCTAAGTACAGCTTTTTGACAAAATAAATACAGTTGATTTTTTGAGTGCTTAAAAAATAAAAAAGGAGAGAAATTGAGTTCCAGAACAATAACTGTAACACACTTAAACAAAGCAGCAGGTGTGGAATTCCAAGGGAGTCACGAGTGAACCAACAATTTATCATGCCCAGTAATGCACAAACAAACAAACATCAGGCCAGACTTTCTTGGCAAAGAACTTCCTCAACTCTTCTGAACCAGAAACAGAAAAACCACCAAAGGCAGTTTTGTCTGGCTCTCAGTTCTTCTACAATTTTCTACTTAGAACTCTTAATTTCTGCTTCCTCTCAACCTCCTTTAATCCTTAAAGAAAAAATTACATCAAAAACCAAACCACAAAAAATCCAGTTGCTTGAAAATGTTTTCTCTTGTTCCTTTCTTGCAGCTTGTTTATGCTGCATTTCACTCACTACCCCTGTACTGTCTAACTACAGACACTGGCTTTTTTTTCCTTATAGCAATCTTAAAAAAGCTTCCAAATCTCCCAAAACATTACTGTAATTCTTAATCTACTTGTAGCTCTGTATCTGAGCTAGCTTGGTAACTGGTATCAATAAGAAATAGTCTTCATTAAAGACTTGATTTTTTTCTATGACTTTCACTACAGCTACCAAACAGGCATATCTAGAATTAGCATTCACAAATACCAAAGACTCTCACAGGTTATGAAGCATTTGGAGACATCTGCAAGAGCTCCACTGCCAGGTGGTTTCACAGAAACCTTCAGAAGAAAAAGCTTCCTTTGTCACCAAGTTCCACATACATAGAGAAAAATTTACATAACAAATAAACTTTCCTTTTGGAATCCTGATTTTAACATTTTACATTCAATTAAAACTACTGTCAAAGGCACAACCAACTACAATCACTTTTACTTTTTGTGGCATACATTTCAGTAAGTGGGTTCTTTTAAGGGTTTACTATCCTCAAGACAGAGTCAGAAGTGATCTTCTTACCTAAAGCGTCTCCCACGCTGCTGATTCATTTTTGCTCTTGGAGCTACTCCATCAACTGCCATGAAGAAAACCTTTCTTGGCTTAATAATGCGAAACAGTACTTCCAAATAGTGAAAAATATTGGCAAAAATCTTATCTTCTGAGATTCTGAAGTGGACATCGTCATCATTTGGATGTGAGCACTGATGTATAATGCCATTCATGTCCAGGTATAAGTTGTCAAATTCTGGAATCTACAAATGCCACAGTTAGTATCACTTGGTGAATGCAGCCACTGCCCAAGGCACAGCTGAGAGCACTCTGGAGATGAGATGAGGTGGGGAGAGCTCTGTGGAACCTCCTGCACACCAACAGGCAGAGTTAGAATATCTGGACTGGCTATGGGTTTGCCTGCACATGCAATCTGTTACTATCATTCTTCTCAGTGAGCCAAGTCAGCTGAACAGATTCCTACTTTATCCAGGCTGCTTCTGGCACCTCAGGACTTTCGTCCCCATGCTCAGACTACCTTCTACATTGTAAAATGGAAAACAGAAGCTACTGTTCTTCAAAAGTTTTTTGCTTTTTTATGAAAAAAGCCTGCACACTTAATCGATTCAACCTTTCACAGCTGCACTACAAACAATAAAAGCTACAAAATTGAGTATGCAATTTCCAACAATATTTCCAATCAAAGCTGACTTAAGAAGCTTTAGAGTTCTCCCTCTGTTCAGCAGCTCCTACCCCAACCATTGCATGCTGTCTCTTCAGCTATGCCTGTGAGCACCTTTGAGTCTAGAGAGTGGCAATTAGCACCAAAAGCAGAGTTTTTTGAAAAAAAAACATCAATTTCTTACCCAGCCTTATCTGTAGTAGTCGCACTTTCTTTTAAAGGAAAAAGAAAGCCTTCCCAAAGGTACACAAGCAACATACAGGAAACATACACAGGTAAACTGATAAACATATAGGGAACAAACACTGGTATGACACAAAGGGACCAGTACTACCTCTGTGTTACCAAAATGCACCACAAGAGCAACTGCCATTAAACAAATCTATTCCTTAATCCCCCAGTAAGACTGTTCACAAAAATCCCCCTATCATCACATCTAAAAAAAGGCACTGCCAACTTGTTACAATTTTTTGTAACACTGCTGCTGATACCTCTTTAAAGGCACCTTGTTGGGCTTGTATTTATCCACCAGATGCAAGAGAAATGTAACTGTTTTAAGAAGAGGAAATGGTGAAGAGAAGAAATTAGAGGCAGGATCAGGAATGATTCCCCTCAACTGCTGTAATTTGTCTTTTGTTGCACATCATGATCTTTAGTATGGTTAAACTCAGTAACCAAACTGCTCTCAATGCTTTCAGGTAAGTGAGCAGGGCAGTGCGCAGGCAGCATTCTAAAGAGACAAAAACTAAAACCTTTATATGGAAGCAACACACATAAAAGGTCCTTTGTTTTCTTCAAGAAGCACAGTAAAAATATGATTTAACAATAATACTGTTTTACATAGATAGGCCTTTTAATTTGTTGGTTTGTTTTTGTTTTTTATTTTCTCTTAGCATCTACTCTAGATGCCAGTATGTGTCAGTTTGTCTATTCAAGTAATCTGGAAGGGTCAAGTCGTGTTTATTGCTTATCTTAAGAACTCTAAATGCCTCTTTCAGAAGGCATCAAGGGTGGCATCCCCTGCTGCCATCCCCCTGGTTAGAACAGACACTGCTGCCTCCTCAGCTTGCCACAGTTCTTCACCACAAGTTTAAAGATGCATGAGCAGCTCAGGCTTCTAAGAAAACAGCAGAAAAGGCAGCATAAACTGCTGCTGCTGTGCCACACAGATAGCATTAGACACTTCAGAGAAGCCCAACAAATCATAAGCAAAGATCCTAGCTTTGAAACTAGCAGGAAAGGCCAAACATCCAGGTTGGAAATCACCTGAGCTGAGCATCTTAGTTACACTGTCACAACAGCTACTTAATCTTTAAAAATCACAGGGACTTAGGGAAAATGTATTAATATTCAAACACACTCTCAATTATCACCTATCCCAGAACACCCTTATTCAATCTATAAACCCACATCTTATGACACCAGTTGAAAATGATAATTAGAAGAGCCGGTATCGAACAGGTACCAAACATGACATCTCCGAAAAGATCACGTCTTTGTCCAGCTGTTACAAGTACCATTTACGGCTTTCGTTTTGCAGGCTCGAACACACTTCCCGGTTTAGCTGCTAACACAAACTGTCCGACGCAGGCGACAACAAGGAAACGCAGCAGAGGTGTAAAATCCGTCCCTCGTCATTACCGCCTCACTGGCCGTCCGCAGCTGGAACTTTTCTGAGCCCAACAAGGAGTAAACTCCGACCTTGGGCGCCCCGCGGGTGCGAGGCCGCCGGGAGCCGAGGCAGCACCGCGGAGCTGCCGAGGGGACCCAGAGCGAGGGGAGCAAGCCCGGCGGGGCAGCCAGGGCCGGGAACTGCCGCGGGCTGGCCATTCCCGGGGGAACGGCGCACTCCGGGTCCGGGACTGCCGAAACCATCGCCGGCCCCAGCCGCGGGCTCGGGCACT
>VXBR01010920.1:4044526-4060111 GCA_013400215.1 Cisticola juncidis
CCCCTCGGCCGCCTCCGGCACGCAGGGCCTGGAGCGCAGCCAGCACGGGACCCCCTCGCCCCCCGCCCTGCCCCGCCACGGGCAGCAGGTCCGCTCTCCGCGCGATGGCAACGCCCGCTGCAAGAGCCCCCGGGCGGCTCTCTGCGCTCCGGTAAACTGATAGAGCCTGGGAAAAATAACAGAACGTCAGCACTCACAACACCGGAAAAGGTTGTATGTTCCAAGTATTTTACTAGGAAAACTCGTCACGTTTATGGGACAGTGACAACATTCCTAGCTTACCCGCTGAATCGACAGAGAAACAAACGGCCTGGAAGCTGTTGCAGACCCATTATTTTACTTTCCCAAACCTCTGGTTTTCAGCTGAATAGAACACCTAGAGTGTCACACCACAGTGTGAGCGCCTGTGGTCAAATTTTAACAGTGCTGTCTCTCAGAATAGGAGAAACAAAACCACTGTACAAAAATTCTAATGATAGCCTACTGTAGGTTAAAAGGTATAATTTTTCCCTATCTCTCCCCACACCTCATTTCCCTACAATTTGGATGCCTAGAAAGCACACATTACGGTAAGTTAGTATTTGCCTTTCAACCATATTTTAGTCTACTCTTGTCTGTGTTAAAACACCTTTTCTGACATGGAGTCTGAAAACTGGTTTCAGTCACCTCCTGAAATGGAGGCATGCTTTTTCCAGGGGAGGAAGAGGGGCTGTGCAAGGCTCTCAGGAGCCTACATGGATGTTACACTCACTACCAGCACCTGCCTGCTGCCCTGGCCTTACAGCCACACTGCCAGTGTCCTCCAGCTCCCAGCTCCGTGCCTGTCCTTCAGGAGGGCTTTTTAGAGCGCTGCACTCAAGGGCTAAGGAAACAGCTCAGTACCACTTTACCAGTTTACTCATGCTAAGATTTCAGATCCCAAAAGCTTTCCCTTTCCCCATGTAGCCAGGCTACATGGAAGAAAGTTGAAGAAAAGTCTATACTGCTGGAAAGAAATACTAACAATTTTTAGTAAGCTCTTCTGAGTATAGTATAAAAGTTGAAATAACCACTGTACATCATATCAGTATTAAACTTCATTGTATTTTCTAATCTAAGTCAAGTGAGAAACATGTTTACAAAAATATACAGTACTTGATAGAGTGCATTTGTCAGTATCATGAAAAATTTTCTTAGAGTGAGATACACTTGCAGAGTCTTGCATAGTCTTATTTTAAGCAGTTCTTATGTACTGCCTTCTGCATGTGTACAAAATGTGAATCCTAACACCTTACACATCTGCATTCATAGAATCCTTGCAAGGGCACTGTGCATTTTACAGATTTTGGAAGACCATAAGCCTGTTCTGCTTGCAACCAAAAATCAACAGAAGTAAGCAGGTACCACTGATTGATTCCTTCACGACAATATTATAGCTACAGCACTTGTGGTATCATTCCAAAGGGAACAGATTTCACATGTATGGAGCCCAGCCCATATACATCTGGCAGAGCAGGTTGTCATCGCTTGCTTCTTGAATGAGGTAATGAACATGCCCTTCAATAGATAAAGGCAATCCTTTGATTCTGTTTCTAGTCTTAATGACACCTTGCAGCCGTTGTTCTATATCAAGGACATGGGTTTTGGCCTGGAAAGAAGAAAAAAAAATTGGTAGTATTCATGAATTTCCACTTCTCAAAATAAAACCAGTATTTCTTAGGATGTGTTTGAAATCATAATTTAATACAGAATCCAGATGCCTATACCAGCTACATTGAAAACAAAGGCTACTGACTAATAAAGACAATTGTCTAGAATGGATATGTTATTGGTCAAGCTATAGCTTTTGCCTTATATTTTTACAGTTAAAAGTTACCAGAGAGGACTGAAAAAGCTATATAAATATACCTGAGAATTGTTAGAAAGCTTCATTTCATAAATTACTTTCATATAAATGCAACATTTTCCTAGCCTTGTTCCTGGAATTCTGGATAAAATTTAAGTCTGGAAAATTTAGGTCAAAATTATGACCAAGTAAAAATGAAGAAGTTTCTTAATGAAAGAGGTTCTGGCTGAGTATCTCAAAATGAGCTGTTCCAAGGCCCACTGGAGTTGCTAGTTCATACCAATTACACTCACACATTTTTTTTCAAAGCTCAAGCATAACGTTGGCACCTCTCCAGAAAAAGCAGTTAACGTATACAACCACGTGGGTGGTCTTGTAAAAGAAAATTATGTGGACACAGCGTGGTTAGTAACTGTTTGAAGACCAGGAGATTTTCTATGCTGAAATAGCCCAGGTAAGTTTTTTGCTGTGATACAGTTTCAGTGATGTATTTTTTCATTAGCTGTTGTGTTTCTCTGTGCTCCCTAACTATTATCTGCTATTACACATTTATTTTCATTAAATAGTCCTTAAAAAATAAAAATAGAAAGGGACAAATCAGAAATTTTGCCCAGAGGGAATATAATAAAAAATAAGCTATACTTTGGATGAATAATATAGTCTTCAGCAGCAGCTAATAAAGAAACAGTATGAAATCCTAATTTTAATTGTGTAGTTCTTGACATGTACCAAAGCATGTATTTATTCAATAATAAACATCCACTCAGCTAAAGCACAAAAATACACATGGAAAGGACTCCAGATGTTATGTCACTGTTAATCTGGAGGACTGTGCAAGTGAGGGGTACCAAGATCCATTGCTTCTGCTGATGTTGTCCTTGATTTAGTAACACTAACAAGAGGCTCTTTTGTTTGGTTGTTTAGTAGATAAATTACATCTTTTATCACAAAAAAAAATCTCTTTAGAGATAAAAATTATGAACAGAGAGATAATAAAGAATAACCAGAGAAATTTTTAAATGGAAGAAAAAAAAAAGACCAAGTTTCAATTAAGAAATATGTGATTTGTAACAATAATGGACATTTGAAAACCTTAGGCTGTGCTTGTTTTAAACTCACCTTTTCATTGACAACTTCTCCAGTTTCATTCACCTGGGCTTTTGTATTCCCTTTAACAGGTTTACTCCATTCCACAAGAGGATCGTGGAGAAAAGTCTTTAAGACACTAAATAAATTAAAAATTTAGAAAAGGATATAATACATAAAATACACTGAATTTTCAAAACACAAACACTGACAGGAGCCTGTAGTTAGTGCTGAATATTTACACTGCTTTATATTTAGCTCCATGCCATGGTGAGAGTAAGCTGCAGGATGGGCACACGCTGGAACTGGCCCATTCCCCAGCAGTTCCTGTTTCACACTTGACACTACAGACAGCCTTGAGGAGTCTGCAGCAAAGGCAGCTGCCCTACCTCATCAGAGGCTCCCTCTGGTCACGCATCAGGCGCAGGGTGACCTCACAGGCCCTTCGGAAGAGACCTTCTGTCCCCATGGGACCCATCCCGTTAACCATGTTGTGAGTGAGGCGGAAAGGAACGATCTCCGGAACTTCAAAAGTTTCTCCCTTTACATTGAAAAAAAAAGGTATGCCCTAAGTGTTTTAAACATTACTAAAGAGTAACATTTGCATTGGCTTTAGGTTTTTTCCTCCATCTTTGTCAGTGACAGTTTACCAGCTGGCAAGGGACGTTTGCTCAGCTCAGTCCTACTCTGATAAGGAGAAATTACAGTGAGTAAAAGATAACATTGTTCAAATAACCTCTTTTTCCCTGTTTTAACACACTGATACAGGGTATAAATTTTATCTCTAAATATATATTTATGGTCTGTAGTCACATCCTCTTTATATATTCCAGGCTTTTCTAGGGTATAAATACGAGATCAGTGAGAGTGTAGGAAGGCACCCCCATATCAAAGTGGGCAGGTCTGTACAAGGAAAGAAGTTTCAATTTATCTCTAGACGTATTAGGAACTTTAGCTAGAACTTTCCATGCCTCTCTCATGGCAAGTGGCTCAGTGCCAAGACAGAAGCACCTGCTGGACTTTCTAGATGCTCTTCAAAAGATATCCCTGTTGCTATTGGCAGTTTGCTACTTAAACCCTCCTCAATCATTAAGTAGATAAGTTAGAGAACAAAGGTGCTTGGGGCATTCTTGAGATGTTGTAGCAAGTATATAGACTTGTTCCTTATACTGTGCACGGCTTTGTGATTTGTTTTTGTATTATTTTCTTTCTTTTATTAAAACCTTTTTGCTTTTTCAAGACCATGCTGTCTCACTAAATTCTTTAAGCCATTTCTCTGCAAGGGCTGGACCCTCAGAGGTATTGGGAACCCCAGTATGAGAGAAAGAACGCAACTGACATGTTAAAGTAAAAACATGGAAAAAATCCCATGACAGCAGAAATTTGTAATTTACACGTATCTAAAATAAAGAGCAAGTCCAGCAAGCGGGATTTCTCACCTTATTGAAAAGGCAGTTGAAATCCACGTGCACACACTCCCCAGTGAAGGAGTCAAACAGGATGTTCTCTCCGTGGCGGTCCCCCAGCCCCAGGATGTATCCCACCATGGACATGACGGCCACCGAGCGGCAGTAGGCCGACCTGCTGTTGTACCTGTGGGGACAGGGCAGCTCTGAGGCACTGCCTGCTCGGCTATCCCAGCCTGGAGTCCCCCTGACTCTGGGGGAAATGCACAAAGGAGATGCTCCTGAGCTAGTCTCATCCCACTCACTCACCATGAAGTAGGGTCAGGAAATGTTCTAAGAAACCACTCATGGAAGAGAGGAGGGTGGCGAGGCAGAAGGACCTCTTTGAACATTTTCAGCTTCTCAGGCAAAGGTGCTGACTTTGGAAGCATGTGCTGCCGCAGCTCTTTCCCAGTCATGTAGATACCTGCAACAGACTTCCTCAGTTAGCAGAAGAAATCTCCAAAAATAAAGCCTGATATGTACTATTAAAATATGGTAATTTAAAGAAAGTAGATGTCTCCATAAAGTTGAAATAAATGATCAAATGAAAAATAGTGTATAAGCCATGTCGGTTGTGGGGTACAGAAAAGTTTTTCCCCAAACTTTTATTGCACTGATCAGAAAGATGCTTTGTTACCAAGAAATTCAAAAGAAATCTGATCTTTTCTCTGGAAAGCTGCTGTATTCTCAACCTTGGTTCAGTTGTATATTATCTTAATTATTTCACATAAACGTTACAGAAATAAAAACTAATCTAAATCAAATCTAAAGAAAAAGTTCATGGCATTTTTTATTATTCAGTGCTGCACTTAGATCTCCATGCTGCTGAAACAATTTACATCACTGGATGTAAGAAAGTACTAAGATGCCTGCGGTATCAGTTGTAAAGAACTTACTCATTCCAAGCACCAACTCTCTTCCATTTAAGAGCAAAAGTCTACCACACATGCATAATAATATATTGCAGATAGATAAAAATACATTTGACTACATCTTCCTAGAATTTAGCCTGACTCTTGCCATTTGTTTCATTTACTTAATAAGATCCAAGCCCATTAAAAATATCTAAAAACTTTTACTCTAGTCTAATATATTTCTTTACCTTTCTCCTTATAAAGTTTTATCAGGATATTTCTTAGCCCAGCAGTGTTATTCACCCACTCAATTATGCCACACTCATCATTTAATGGAATCACTGCGTAGGTGCGGATATGGAGCTCTCGCCTACGGGACTCTGCATCTTTTCTTAAGCACTATTCACAAAAAGAAATGAGATTAGCACACAACAGATAGGATCAAAATGGATCTCTAGCATTTACATTCTATCTATAACTACTTTCCAAGCACACAGTCTAGAACTTACAAACCTAAGCTTCACAGTCTACAGTAGGTCAAATGAAAGCAAAATGTGCATCTGTTCACTAAAGTAAATTAAAAAAATCAGGATTTTGCAATAAAACAGTCAAACTGCATAACTTGTACATGGCTTAAATCCCTTAAAAGCAATATTTGAAATAAATCTTTCAGTGTTTCAGAGACACTGTCATTTGTTTTAACCTCACAGAAGACATGGTACCTTAACCTTATGCATATTGCTGAAAAACAGAATAGAACTAAAATAGGTATGGCAACATATTAGTATAAAAAGATTAATTTACCTATGTTTTAAAAAGTATATTAGAAATGACTAAACAAGAAATACTAAGCATGACAGCAGAAAGTTTGCAGGTATTTATTTATTGAAAATAACCTATTTTTACTGGAATAAGCAATTGTTTTGGCAGAATATTGTAATTTGTTATTGTTTTCACAAGTCTGTAGGAAGTCATACAATATCAATTGCTACTGGTTTTTGCTGAAATAAGGTATTTTGTATCAGTTTACTTTTCTTCCAGTGAGCTTTATCTCAAGCTAAACTGTCTTTTTTTGTTAGATAACTCAGTGTTCTGTCCTTATCCATAAGTATAATGCACCTGATTGTCTCATTCATCAAACCTTATTAATAAGAGAGTTGAATTCCATGAGTCGACAGTCTTTTCTTAGATCATCTTTTGGCTTGCACATCATAATGTAAGATTTCCCATCTGAACCTTTCAAGGTGATCTTTTTTGGCTTTTGAAGTGAGGCAAGAATTTCCACCTAAAGAAAAATTAAATTCTTCACTAACATTTGTATCAGATTATCAAAAATAAAGTGTGTAATTGTAATAAACCACTGCAGCTAATCATGCTAGCACTTGCATGGTGCTGCAGCACATTAACCTCGGATCAAAAGTTTATCTGAGAGCCAAGGAGCCAGACCTGCTTCGGCCTGCTGTGACAGAGGCCACTCAGTTCCCACAAAAGTAATTATGGAATTTCTACTCCTTTCTCCCATTTCTAGAGACCAGAGATGTATTTGCAGCTCTGTTTGTTTCAAATGAAGTCAGAAGGCAGGTGCTGAGCAGAGCCTTACCGCGTCATCAAAGCCTGCAATGTAGGCCCAGCAGCCAGGAAAAGGGTCGTGGTTAGCGTGGGTGCCAGGAATTGAAGGAAGGGTTGGTATCATCACAGATTGTAAGGGAATCAGAATTTCACTGAATGTATGCTCCTCCACTAATCTTTTCAGTGTTTTGAAATGAATATTCATGCTTAATGTTGAGTTGTTTCCATCAACCTTGGAAAAAAAAAGATGATCAAAGAAATAACGTATAAAGTTAACAAACACTTAAAATAATACTGACCTTTCACATTAATTAATAGACTAGAATGATAAATGCTGATTGTAATAAGAAAAACAGCAAGCTGCATTTCAAATTAAATCGTGAAGAAGTAAATATATCTGTCTGTTATGAATTATTTTTCACTTTGAATATTACTACAGAAAAATGAAATAATTCATTTAGTTCTACTTCTATTATCAAGTTAATTTGTTAATAAAAGCACAATCACTATTTTTACAGTAAAACTCTGAAAATTAATGGGCATGAATGATATGTGAAAGTATAAAACAATGTAAAGCCTATGCACTGTTAAACAAGCCATTATGTACTGAAATATTTTACAGTGTGCTCAATTTAGAGTTATTTTAAATCTTTTACAATTTAGTGCAGTTTCTGCTAAACTGCACTAGTATTATGAATTAATAATAATTAATATTGATATATATTTGTATTACTATAATTAATATTATGAATTGGTTAATGAAACCAATCAGAAGCAGTTTTTGCATGACATTCTTGAATAATCCTACAACATGCATTAATTTGTTTATTTCTGTAAGTACTGGTTTGTTGCAGAGTTCCAACAGCTTGTCCGTAAGGCGTGTGGCATCTCCAATAAATTTTCCTAAAGATTCCTTCATGTGGATAGCTTTGGTTAGAATTTCCTTACATCTATTGACACGCATCGGGTAAGAGGACTGAAAAAAAAGAAAAGTTAAAATTTATTAAACAGTGAGTTGAAGAATCCCCCTCAGTAATTAATATTCTTTCCTCTACTAATTGCTGATCATATTTAATATCTGGAGAAGGATGTGATTCAGTAGAAAAGCTGAAGTGGTTCTGTTGGTGGGCGTGTGGGGGTTACTCCTGAAACCATTCTTGGGAGTCCCACAACATCAAGGCCAATATTCAATTATCTGTCTGTGTATCCTGAATGTTATTTCACCAGCCTAATGAAATAGTATGCACCACACTTCCCAGTCTGCTTTGGAATGACCTTACTGCCAAGTAATTAGTTGTACATCTACCAATGATTATAGGACTGAAAGTACTAAAACACAAGTAGTAAATACAACAAAATCTGTTGCCCATAACTACACAATTCATCAGCTATTTGTTATTCAAATTTGTTATCCTTTCCTAATACACCATACAACTCTAGATGCATATTAGCATTGCAATTTGGAACATTTAAACTGTAATATCTGAATTAAGACTGCAAAAAAATAATTAGCATTAATGGCATTAATAGCCTCTTCTACAACACTGTATCACAACAAATGAAACTCTCAAATCCTTCTTATCAGCTTAAAGTAAAATAGGTTATATTTACATTTCTGAGAAAAACAGTTTTGTCAATTTAATAAAGGTGTAGCTATACATATCAAGGTACCTTGGACACAGCAGTCATCATCCACATTGCTTGCTGTGGATAGGCTAAAAACACTTTGGCAACAATCACCATCAGAACTGCAAAGACTTCATCGTGGGAATGGCAGATGCGGGAGATGAGCTGAGAAAAGGCTGTCAGGAACTGGTAAGGTGCCAGGTGATTTGTGTGCTCCGTAATCACCTTGTTTATTTTAGCCAGATCATTTTTCATTTGAACACGTTCTGAACGACCTGCTGTAAAATGAAAAGAAAATACCGTGTTCCCGGTTCTCTCTACTGGAAAGAGAAAGTAATTTCAATCGAGCCTATAGAGTAATATTTTGTTGGCACTTTCATAAGCAAAAAAAAAATTGAATGCAACAAAAAAGCTCCTACTCTAAAGTTCTTTTTAACACAGCATACAGTGACTGAATACATAAGCTATTTAACTAAGCAGAATACCAGGAAATTAAATCTCCTTACACTCTTAAAATTACTTCTCTAAAATGATAGAATGGCATAGAACAGACTAAAAACACTCCATGTATTTGCCTGATAAAAGGATTCCAGTGTTCTTTAGTGGAGAGGAAATGAAGAAAGTCTTTCCATGAGATGAGATTAACACATCTCCTGTCTCCACCCCTTCCCCTGAGGACTCAGCTTGAGTTTCACATCAACACCTTCACATCAGGGCAGGATCTGATGTGCCTGCACCAAACACAGTTGACCTAAGTGTGTAGAATGAGGACAAGATCAAGGAGCACAACTGTCTGCTTCACTCCAGACCCACAAGCAATGTTTGCAATTTTCATTTGCACCAAAATCTCCCACCTAAATGCATCTGTGATGTTAGTTTCACACGCCTTCCTGCTGCTGCCTACAAGATTTTTTCTACTCCCTTCATTTCAGTAAAATGAGGCAGAAAATTTCAGTAAAATTCCTTCAAAGACTGGAACCAAAACAAATTGAAAAAAAAGCCCCAAAGTCTAACACTTTACTGTAGCAAGTACATACAAAACTATATCACTCATCACTCATGAGGCACCTTAAAAGTGGTGACCAGAGGCAAGGATTTTCCCTGAATCTATTTAATAGCTTCAGTTCCCAAGGAACAATGCTGTCTCATTATATACTAAAAAAAAAATCTGGAGGATTTAATCAAAATAATTAATACTCTCCTGCATATTAACATCCTGTATTTTACAAGGATAGTAATACTTTCTTGTTTCCATATAATGTCAAGCAATAAATCTAAACAAAGAACTGTAAATATACTTCACTGCTCTTTCTATCATCTATTCAAAAGAATGACGTGGGAACTCTGTACTGGGAAAAAAGTTCTACCTTTATCACATTCATATGCCTTTGCTCCAAAGTCCAGCCATAAAGACAGCATTCTTGGCATTGACTGATAGATGAATTGGTTTCCATACTGCAGAGACCTGTTTAAATCAAAGTATGTTAATGATATATATCAGAATGATACAAATTTTACATTCTTATTTGTTTAATATTCCATTCTAACTTTAAAAATTTATGTCAGCATTTTAATGCATCTCCTACAACTAAGAAATATACAAAGGGTTTGTTTTTATTGCTCGAAGCCACAGCTGAAATAATTAACTGTCTGACAAAAGACAATTGCTTAGTCAGAAGTAAGATTAATTAGGTATCAAAACAAAAAGGAAGCATGAGGTATTTTATTTTATAATACTGCATAAAAATTTGAGTCAGTCTGAATTAATGAAAGTAAATATATTCCTACAGAAATGTTTTCTCCCAGTATAATTGTCATCCTTTTATGGAAACCGAGCAAATTTCCCCTCTAACCTTCCAAAGTGATGAACTATGTATCTAATCAGATCTCCTTGTTTTTCCATCTTGTTGTCAGTTACCATCGGCATTAGTTTATCATAATATTTTGCAAGATAAAAGTGTCCATCTTCCCATTCTGGCAAGAAAATTGTAACATCCTGCAAGAAAATAAAAAATGAGATAATTACTTTTGAGAGGATGTTAACTTAAAAGTTTTCTCAAGAAACAAGAGTTTTGTATTAGTTATGTTATTGTTAACAGTAGTATTTCCAGATTACCTTATACTTTTTCATGACTGCATTGCTTTCAAAGTTAGCAGTTTCTTCCATAAATCTGCCCACTAGCAGCATTGCCCGACCATGGATGAGCTGATTTTTGCTATTGGAGGGTGCTTTATTGTCAGGGAAACATAACTCAACCCCCTTCTGGAGAACAATTAGTGCTTCATGAACCTCACCCTAAGGGAAAGATAGAAAACATATTAACATATGGATAACATATGTTAAAGGAGCACATTATATACTCTAAATAAGAAAGATGCAGAACTTCCCTCTTACAGTTGTTATTAAGGCAAAGCTATGTCCCCAAACATGTTCTAGGCCATTCTGGCTGTGGTAACTGATTATTACTGACTTCAAATGTTTCTTCTATTTCCTTGTTATCTCAGCACTGTTGTGCCTTTAGGTGTACCACAACAATGGCCCTCATGTTTGCTGCCTACTGCAATAAGTTAAAAAGAAACAAATTACGGAGAGACTAGTATTAAGATAATTTAAATTTGCCTGGGCTGCTTTGGCAGGTAATCCACCAAAGGTACCAGGAAGGTTAATGGACGCAAACCAGGGCTGAGCAGCAGCTAGAGAATCAGCTGCCATGTGTTGATAGTCCCAAATGACATATCTTGTTTTACATATGCTGATTGTGTGCCATTTTTTTCTTGAAGAAAACTAAGAATATTATCTTCCTGCATGTAAGAAATGAACAGTTTTGTTTCCTTACCTTGGACCAGAGCCACTTTGCTCGCTCCACATAAAGCTCTGAGAGCGTCGATTCCCCGGCGTTGAGCAGAGCGTTGTAGGCAGTCTGGTGGTGCCCTGCTTTCCTTGCAACTCTGGCACTCTGCAGCCAGCACTGACCAACAAGCTCACTGTAATCCTGGCTGCAGGGATGTTTTTGGGAAAAATGAAACATTGCTATTTTGAATGCTGCTTTAAAATCTGAGCTAAATGTCACAATGTATTGAAACACAAGTTGAATTTCTCAATAAGTTATATACTACATAATGATAACTTAAAACTATTTTAATACATTTTTTCACCTTTTTTTTCATTTAGGCCTAGAAACAAATACACTTTCTCCCTGTTTCTTGCTTCTCTTTCCTTTAGACACTGCTTTTCCTCCTTATTTTGAAGATACATAATATTGGAGGGCTACTTTTGTCTACAACAAATTCCCAGAGTTTTATCTTCTTTCTTCTAAGCCAGAGTATTACATATAACCCATAGTATTATATATGGAAACCCAGAGTATTACTGAGAATACAACATACGCAAGAAACAGTCACGTCCTCACCTTTTATTGAGACTAAGCAAAGCCCTTCTCAGTGCTAAAATGGGTTCTTTTGCTCTGTAAGAGTTTTGGGTCATTTCAATTCGGGCACACCAGTTCAGGGAATCTCTGCTGTGGTCACCATCTGGTTGCTGAAACATTGGCCCAATACTATGTTCCAACTCACACAGCATATGCAACCTGTGTTAGCAAAAGAAAGGCAAAAAACTGGTGAAAATTGATTGCTGTCTGAGATACATGCAAATTTTACAAGGTTTTTGCAATTTTCTTTCTAAAAGCTGGCTCTGTAAATAATGCTACTCAGAAGGACTTATGCTAAAAGCAAAAATGCAGCAAAAGCAAGCACACAAAATCAAAGATTTATAAACTGATTAGTTATTTCCTCAGTATTCTTTTGCCAAGCTGCTGAAAAGACAGAAATGTAGATCACTCAGAGAGGAAGTCAATCTTTAGCAAGAGTATTTCTATCCACTAGTTACTTCAACAATTCTTCAGAAAGACTGACATTTTCAACAAATCCAATTTTAAAAGCAATGTACTTTTACTTAAAGTGAAGTTATTCCAATTATTTTAAAATACCATTACTGTTAATATCTGTCACTGTGAAGATGGAAAGCTGAGTGGTTGTAAATGCCCCAGTTGTCACTGGCAGAGCCCAGATGTGTGGGTACATCTGACAGAGAAAAGTGACTCTTGAAAGGCTTCCAAGTATGGATCAATGGCTAAAGGAAACTACTTTGAAATACTTCTTTCTCAGTACCCATAGTTCATTTCCCAAACAACACTGCAGAAATTACCAACAGAAAATAGAATTAAGAGGTAAGTAAAACACACACTTCAACTGGCTTCAGCCAATATCTTGCCATAAGGATGCATTTACAGTGCAGAGGAAGTATTAAGTCCTTTTACTCCAAAAGTCTACTATAGCCAAATTAAAAGTAAAGAAAAGTAGAACTACTGAAAGGGATGGGATTTAATTCTTACTGCTCTTTCTTGAAAAACAAGGGAGTGCTTTTCAGCCTCCATACAGATCAAAAGCAATGTTCTTAAGTTAATGGAGTTACTGGCCTATTTGCAGCACTTCAAGCATGGAATTAACTTGCTGCTTTTTATTACCTGACATTTACATTAGCTTGCTAGCTGATTTTGAAAGACCACACCACATATAGCACATCATTTTATTGTGAATGTTTTCCATGGAAGATAAATATAAATTCCTAATGTATCAAAGGTTTTCAGTTGAATGAATATAAAAAAAAAGTAACAAAAAAACGCACATCAGTACCATTCACTGTAGAAATGCAAAGTTCTTGCTGCTGCATACTTGATTATGTGATTTCTGAATTTAAGAATAGTGACATGAAAATGAGAAACCTGATAATGTGTTCATATCCTCGCTGATAGGATCCTCTTTCAAAGCTTGCTGCTGAAAGGGGCACAATCTGTTCTGCTCGGACAACCTTGAGCGTCTCGTAAAAAGCTGTTTCATTCCTCTTCTTGGCTGATAACAATAAATGTCCCAGTCTGACACTCCAAGTAGTGGACTTCACATCTTTGGGGAGGAAAAAAAAACCCCTCAGCTTCTTTAAGCAGCTGAACCTGAACATGCTAATTTGTCTAAACCTACTACTGGAGAAATGACTTTTTCTCAGAACAAAGTAACTGCATGTTAGTAGCACTGTATAATTCAACTCCACAATCCACCCAGCCAAACAGACCCAAAAGATACATTCACTCCAAACTTCTGCTCAAAGACTATCCAGGTTACAATCAAATACAATTACAAAATCCAGAAGACAGAACCAACCCCAGTAAAATCCAAGACAAATGACAGTATCTGCCATTCTCTTGATTCAAGAGGATTAAACTAAAGCATACAATTTTCAGAAATGCAATGAAGTATTAATACTTTTATGTGATGATAATGTACCTGAAGCTAAATAATTTTCCAGTAAATCCCACTGTGACAGTTTCCAGGCTGCTTCTACTCTGTAAGTGTTCAATTCAGAAATCCATTCAGACCTATTACAAGAAAAAAAGGCAATAAAATTTTGTGCTGTCTCCTCTCAGTATGTTAATCCTACCTTATATTAACAATTGTTCTTTATATAAAACTTCTCTTACTTGAAAAGTGGCAAGATAAGCTTGCTTTTAAAGAAAGTCAGTAAAACCAAAGGATATGCACGGATAACAAATAAGAGCTGTACAACATGATCCCACAAATGCAACCTCCAAAGATTGCATTTAACATCTGTGGTACACATCAAAAACTACCAGCTTTTAATCCATCTACCTATTAGACTACAGAATACCAAAGGAATCAGTGACATAGGAAACAATGCAAAAATTCTACCTAAGAAATTAAAGCACATACCAACACTGCTCTCAGTGTAAACAAGAACTGAAAATTTCTGGACTTCTTGAAATAAGTAATTTATAGATAAAGCACTCACTCAAAGTTTTCTAGCTTCACATTGCTCATTCAATAATAAGCCTCAAATGTTTGATAATGAGCAGAAATGGCTACTGAGGCTGAGACTTATGCCAGAGCTTCACATTATTCAAATGTATTGTGTATTAGATGCTTACAGTACCTGTTTGCAAGCACTCCATTGACCTGAGTTATTACAGTGGATAACTGACCAAGGCCTAACATGGACTTCACTACACCATGATAATGAATAATCTAGAAAGAGGAGAAAAAACCAAAACAACAAATGAAAACCATACACACACATTAATGAGATTCGTGGCAATCTGAAGGAAGAAATATGCCCATTTGGGTGCTTTTAGAATACAAAAAGGCATAACTAATTGCACCATAAGCTAAATGAACATTCAAAAATCCAGTAAGAGATTTGTTTCAGTTCATAAACCACTTTGAACAGCAGTAATTATTAAGCAATTGACACAATAAGCACTCAGATTCCTATTTTACTTAAAATATTCTGCAGAAGTTTTTTTGCCTTAGTAGTCTGCGAGCTAAAAAGATTTAAAATAATAATTATATTTATTAAAAAAGAAGAAATTGTTTTTTATTTACCTGATCAGGTTCCAGTTGGATAGCCCTATCATAGCAGGCTGTAGCATCTCTTAACAAGCCAATACTTTCATGTTCAAGGATTTGCTCTTTGAGAGAGGGCTCTGCTTTCCGAATGGCGCTCACCCCAGCCACTCCGTCTGGCTCGTGCATGGCAGCATACAATTTCTGCATGCAAACAGAATTGGACATGGCATTAGAAACAAGAAGCTATTTTATAGACAATGTGCTGAATCACAGAACTTCTTGAATGTGGAGGACTTATTGGCAATCAACTTTCATGGAAGATGTCAGTTTTGCCAGGCTCCTTCCAAAGCTGAGCCCTACTTCTGCTTAGTATACAGGAATATTTATGAGCTCATACTATTGATAGAGTATCACATGAAGTTACCTGAAACCATCTGTACAAAGAACAAAATAAATAGCCTGTTATTACATGATAGCATAAAGATGATTACTTTTGGTGAATAAGCAACATACTAAGTTTTTTCAAATTTGAAATGTCATTGAGGAATATAAACCATAGGGAAGCACAAAAAGGATCATCCCACAGTTTAAAATACTAAATACTTCTTGAAAATAAATTCTGTAATTTGCAACACCTTTAGCATTGGCTCTTTTTCTACTTTAGAATAAGCCACTTAGAATTTCTTGAAATATACTCTGGCTTTTTTTTTTTCTTTTTTTTTTTTTTTTTTTTTTTTTTTTTTTTTTTTTTTTTTTTTTTTTT
>VXBR01010920.1:4060128-4082420 GCA_013400215.1 Cisticola juncidis
TTTGTTATTATAGTTGGCTGTGTTTTCTGGCAAAAGGCGCACAGCCAACTTGAAAGCAATAAATTGTGATACAATCAACAAACCCACATTTAATTATTTTCAGGAATTTACAATCTTTTATTATACAATAGAAAACTATTCATTCCTTTTCATATCATGCCAAACAAGAAAAAGTACTAAATATTGCTGAAACACAGATGACTAAACACTTGTATTCAACAAGTGCCCAAAAAAAATCTTTTCTTCTCCCCATCACAAAGAAGAATTCGACCAAGCTTTATTCATCATATACATTTTCATCTTAAAATAAAATACAAAAACCAAAAAGAACTTCAGAACCTGAAGAAATCCAAGATGTTCCTGAATATTTTGTTTCTTCTCAGTTATAAATGATTCAAAGTGCATCACAGCCCTCGTGTAAGCCTTGGAACGAAAGGAGGCCACAGCCAGTGTGTCCTGGGGAATGAGGTCTAGAAAACGAGTCACATTTTGATATTCTCCATAGTCCTCACTTGATGCTGTTGAAAAAAAAAGACATATTAAAAAGTCTGTCAGTTAAAGTTTCGTTTGTAAGAATTACCTTATGCATCAAAATTCAACTAACTCATATAACAATTTAGTGAGATAAGTGTACTAATTAAGGAACATGGTCTTCTCTTCTGCCAACAATAATTCATTTAAAACAGTTCTGGTGAACTTTCTATATCTTGCAAGACAGCACAGAATATATAATATCATACATAATATTACATACATAATATATAACATATATTTTATATAATATATATGTAATACAATATATTCAGTTAAACTGAATGTTTATAAAACTACCAAGAAATTAACATTTCATTGTTCAAATTTTAAATCTCTTACTCTTGCAACAGGCATTCAGGAATCCATTTGGGGTGGAAGAGGTGGAAATCACAATATGATATTAAGAAATCATAAAAGAGATTACATATTATACCAGTAGAGCATTTGTAAATAGTCATAATGTGAAGCTGCAAACATAAATAAAATACTTCTTTAATAATGTTAATGCCATTTTAAATAAAATAAGCATCCCTCACTTTTTAGATCACTTTTGTCTTTGCTAGACTTGGCAGCATTTTTCTCAGCAATGAGTGTTTGAAATTTGTGTCTGGCCCACTGGGTGAGATGATCCAGCATGGAGAACACTGTCTGTGTGCTCAGCTGGCTCAGATCAGAGGCGCTGTCCTCGAGCCTCCTGCTGGACTGGTCATCGTGTTTCAGGACAGCCATGATCTCCATGTAAACCTACACAGAGGGAAAAGACAGAGTGTCATACCCGCAGCAAAATAGTAAAAAACAGCAATTAACATAAGATCAAACCAAAATACTGATATTTTAAGTGTGTGTTTTAGTAATTTGGAGATAATTTTCATGACCTTGTTGTCACACAATCTCAAAGGGAAGAAAAGGCAAACCAAGCAGCTGCTGTTGTCAAGGAAGTTTTGAGGTTTGAAGACACAACAAATGCTACTGGACCTCTTCTAAAAATACAATACTTCAAGATCTGATAATAATAAAGTTACCTACTGGTTACGAGACTACAGATCTACTTTTTTGCTTCTGTTTAAATAAATGCTGTGACAAAATATCGGTTTCTGTTTGTTTTAGTCCATAAAATATGAGTTAACATAAATAACAGATGCTTATTGTGGATGTACTTGCTCACAGAAGGAAAATCATCACACGCCTCTACACACCCACAATATTTAAACACAGATATTTTAGCTGTGAAACCTCAAATTAATGGAACGCAAGTTATACTTTTCAGTATCTTCTAATTTCTTAGTTTCTCCCAGGACATGCTTACAGAGTCCTTGCATACATGTGCTGCTCCCAGTAAAAGTGGCAGCACCTGGGCACAGGCACTGACAGCTCACGCAAACTGAAGGAAAGCAGGATGACCTCCCCCACCCCTGCTTTGCTACAACACATCTACAAATCCTGCTCCACATGAATCTGGCAGCTGAACAGTTTATCTACTGAAACTGTAATAGTATGCAATGGAGAGGAAAAAATCATCAGTCTGAATTCTTGGAATGATACAAGTTCAATTTACTGGTTGTTTGTGTACCACTACAGCTGTTGATATTACTGCAGTCACAATTAACTACATATTATCTCATCCTAGGTCCAACTGATGGAAATGTGCAGAAAAGCAGTTCCAACACAAACTTGTATGAGTATATTCAAAACCCCATGAGAAAATTTATATTATTAATACACAAAAAAGAGTTTAACACCTGAACAATTTATTCATGTAGGCCTACAGGGCTGAGCAGCTCTCATGAGGAACAGCTCCAGACCATGCCTGTGAAAAACACTTCTTATACATCTCACCTCTTGTTGATCCTCTTGACTGCATCCCAACAAAACATAGACAAGGATATGTGGAAGCAGATAAATTGTCACTTTATAGTCATTTTTCATCATAATACTGCAGCAATCAAAGACTTTTCTGGCAAGATCATGTCGCACCTATAGAAAAATATTATTTCCAGGAAAAGCATCATTACAGAAGTGCAAATACATGAACAATCAATGGATTTTCTTTTACTGATGAACACAAATTCTAGTTCATCAAATTAATTAAAGATACCTGTCTTCTACAGAAGGTTCATCAGACCTAAATCTGCAACAGGGATACCAAATGGCAGCTGGTATTACACCCAGCAATTGCTGACAGCACAAAAAGATAGGTAAGCACTGTTTACATTTCCACTTCTCCATGTGTTCTACACCATTGGGAACTTGCACTGGCCATAGAAAAAACCTTAAGACTGAGAGTCCACCACCACACTCAGCCTCTCTTCTGCCCTTAAAAGCCTGCAGAAAGTAGGATATTATGAAGACATTTTGTCTGAAGGAGGACAGTGGAGTTACTGAGCTATTGTAATTCAATTCGCTTCTTACAGTGGCTGATTTGGAAGTGACATTTTCAGACTTAGATACTGGAAAGAGAAAAGAAAAAGAAGGTACAAGCACTTTTTATGTGCTGGGACTGTGGAGCTACAGGGAAATCTTTCCAAAACTGAGCAGGTAAATCCAGAAGCATTTCAGCATTTCTTTTCACAAGCACTGGTCAGTGCCCTCTGTCTCACAAGAGTGTCAGGACAAAGGAAAGTTTCCTTCATTTTTAGCTTCAACACTGCTTGTAAAGCCTTGCCAGGAACCAGTGCTGGGAAGGGGAGTGCAGTACCCTGCTGAAGAAGCAGCAAAATCCTGTAAGAAGCCTGTACCCAACAGACGTATTCTCCCATCCATCTTTGACCTGCAGAAACTGAAATGAGGTTCAAGAACTGTCTTGCAAAGAGCATTAATTTTGCAAAGAGAAAGATTTCTTTTCTTACCTTTGTTATAAGATAACCTGCCCAAGTTGCTGACCATTCTGCAAAATTACCACCTAATTTGCTTAAGTAAATTGGCTTCTTCACCTTAGACCAGTTTACAGCCTTCTGATAACTCTTGTACCTGCAATTTTGAAATATCCATTTAATAAAAGTAACTTTTCATTTTACAGTAAACAATAGCACATTGCTAGTTATGAAATTCCCTCACTGGAACAATATTAAGTTCTGTCTTCTGAATCTTTAGAAATAAGTACTTTTAAAGTACTATGTTCTTGACAGGAAAAACCCAGAGCATATGTGAAAGCCCAGAAAAGCCAAAACCTCTGTTTTCTAAAAAGGTAAAGCTTATCACACGTGAGTATGACTGTCTTCAGGATGAACTAGAAGGGAAACATTGATTATTTCAAGTTAAGAGACCACCATAATTTGAAGTTTGATTTTGTTGAAGTAATGATAAAAATAATGTGAAGAAAAAGTCAAATTAAAACTCAGTGAGCTTCTCCTACTTCTACAGAAGGTAGCAGTAGTAGGATGCTGATAGATTTGAGTAGAGGGGAAAGAAAACAAAGCTTCAAAACATCATATAAGTCAATGCTCTAGGGACAAACAGGCAGACCTGGGCAAAGTATGAGCTCCACGTTTTGTTTGTTTAATTTAGAGAGAATTACTTTCAAGTAAGTGCTAATTCAGCTTTTAGTAGAAAAAACTTATTTCAATTTTGTGCATATACACATCACTCTTCCCAGACAAGTGATAAGTCACAAAACGATATGAGGTTAATACTAGCCTGGAGAAAAAAAAATCAGATCTGTTGCAAAAAGCCATTTTTTAAGCTGTCATATACCGTGTGTTTAAGTGAGGTTCCAAAATCTCCTGCACATGCTCAGGAAACCTCCTCCAGAGCCTGGAGCCAGGGCAGTCAGTGTTTGTCTCTCTACAGTCATAGATGGACAGTAACTCCTGAAAAGGCATGGTTTGCATCACCAAGTTAGCACTGAGGATTTTCATGACCACAGTACAAAACCCTGTATACATGATCAAAACCCCATGTATATGTATGATCTTTCCAACCTGAATGATTCTATAATGAGAGAGAAGTTATGGAAGGGAGGAATGCTTAATTCAGAAATCACAACCTCAAAACTGTCGTCCACCACTCTTAATCTCCTGTTACTAGGCACTTTTGATTTCAACTACAGGTTCCCCAGATTCTCCAGCTGGTATTTTGAGCACATTATCTTGTATTCTTCACATTTCAAGTACTTAAACATATACTTCAAAATGAAAATTTGGATTGCAGTTTTAAGTTCAATATTACAGAAAATAATCTGTGAAATCAAAGTAGGATCTAACCGTGTCTCTTACCTGAATGGCATATGCTGCAGAATCCTGAGCACGAACATTGTCAGCATAAGCAAGGAAAGCTCTGGTCAGTTCCATTAACAATCCATAGGCAAAATTTGGATCTTCCACTCCAGCCTTAATCACAAACAGAAGCCTAGTTTTACTAAAACACAGCAATAGCTTTATCTTTCAATAATCACTTGGAAGCCTAACTCTAAACTGTTCTAGGTGAGACAGCAAATCCAGAATTTCAAAGGGTCTAGGGATAAGAGCTTTCCGCTTCCCAAGGACTTTTAGAAGATCCCTAATGCTAGACAAAACACAACTGCACTGCTTCTTACCACAAATGTGAAGTGTTTTCCTTGAGTTTCACTTGTTGAAAAGTCAAGCCTGCCGGGATCTATGGCTCCCAGCTCACCCAAACATTCCCCGCAGAGCAGGCGAGCTTGGGAATTCGCATCCTGGCAGCCGATGAGAAGCACTGTGACCAGCTGGGAGATCACTGGCTCCACCGTTTCACTGTCTGTCACATACTTGATCAGTGTTTCCTAGGAAGAGGAATAATAAGGATGAGTTATTCTACAACCACATTTGTAAATAATCTTGGAAATCTTCAACCTGTAACTCAGTTCCGATTTCATTTAGCTGTGACTTCAGGTGGTAACTACAGTCCAATTGCACTAATCTGCTTCTCACCCTAGGAAGGACTAAACAAATGTAATGAGGGATTTGGGCCTCAGTTAATAATGCTATCATGGTCAATACTGTATTTCATTACCATGCATCTCATACTGACTTCATTTTCTTTGTCTTATCAAGTATCTCTTTTCTTTTCTACATAATCTTTTTTTATTTACCCCTCTTCTTATGAGTTCAAATACTTCCTCCCAATTTCTGTCATGCAACTGTTGTCATACTTTCTGGGTTTGCTGCCATTTCTCTTCTTATTATTTGCCGTTACTTGGACATTTCTTCATCTCAAATCCTACAAAACTGAGGTTTTGAAGTCCTTTGATCCAGGCCCATGATTTTAATTGTGTGTCCTTTCTTTTTTTGTTTTGGCCCAGCTTTTATCCCTCAGTTTCACATTTAGTCCAAATACAGAAAAAAATCAAGATGTTTGTCATTGTTATGCTTAATGAAAACTGAAACCACAGCCAACATAACAGAGCAAATGGTTCCACAAGCTGTGGAACTAATTAAGTTTGATTTGCCTCAATTATTTTGGTAGACCTCTAACTCAGCAAGACATGGCAGGATTTTGCTGACCTGAGCTGCAAGAATTTCTTGTTGGCTGGGAGTACACACAATGATTGTTTGTTCTTTTAACTGGACTTTTAGAAAAAATTTCTGGCTGAAGAATGTCCCACTATCTTATAACTAAGGAGATTTATTACTTTTTCTAACGGGTCACATACACCCTTTGGGCTAATAACCACTACAGAATTGTAAAGCAGTGTCTTCAGCTTGTACATGGCTGTAAAATTTATTTGAATATGATCAATGGATTCAAATTTTTGAGGGTGCAAGACAAAGAAGGAAGAGAATAAAAAAAAGGTCTGAAGTGCTCAGACACTTCTTAATTCTTTCATTTATCACACACACACACACACACTTGCTTTAGATGCAAGAGCCACACATGCCCTAAACAGACAACAAGCCCACATAATAAATTGGACTTCTTAAAATGAAATGGACTTCTTAAATACATCATTCCTCAGAGTTGGGGGGGAAAAAAGTACACTAGCGTTGCTGAATCAGCATCACAAAGATTTGAAGGATTTGAAAGTCCACCTACATGGAGGTGTCATGAAAAATAATCCATTTTCCCCATTATATGAAGAAACAGCTTAATGAACTGAGGTGAATAACCCAGTTCACGTGAACACCCTGTAACAATAAGCAGTTTTAGACTTTTGGTCCAGATGATAATTTGATTCCTTTTTTGTTCTGCTGAAGAAAGTTTTCTGTACCTGGTTTCTATACAATGTTTCTTTCAGGCTGGTAAGTGCATGGATCCGGACATCCACATTCTCGTGCTGAATAGCTCTCATGGACAGCTGCAGGGCTGTCTGCAGGTCTGTGCTCTTGGAGGATTCCTGAACAGGACAGAAGAAGCCCAAGTTAAGTATAACAGAAATATGACTGAACAGTATCTCAAAGAACACAAGTAAGAACACATGGAAACAACTGCCTTTTTGCCTGTGTTCTCAGCTATATCCATATACCATTGTCTCCTTGCCTATGTTTAAAAATGTTTTACTCAAACAAGTGCAATATTTCACTTTTGAATAAATATAATGATGGTGTAAATAAAAATTGTAAAATCAGAAGAAAATGTTTTGCTTAAGTCTGTCTAAAATCAAATTCATTTCTACTTTTGTTGCATCACTCCCACAAAATAATTGCTACTTTCCAACTATTACATAATCATTCTGAGGGCAAGCAAATGAAATGGACTGAAGAGTATTCCTGAAATAAACTTTGCTCCCTGTAAAGGGAATATGGCCATAGCTAAAACTGTTGACTTCTCACCTTGCAATCTGTCACAAAAGAGATGCAAAGTCAGGTTCAGGAGATGCTAGAGAAACAAGAATGTTGAACACAGGTACATTTCATTCCTAAACAAGAATCAGAACGTGCTTCAAACTATGCCTGTGATACACAAAACCTATTTTGTGGTGGAGCCATATAAATGTATTTCCACATAATAATACACTTCACAGGTTTTCCTCAGTTGTCATGCATTCATTTGATACAATAAAGCCAAGCAAATAAGTACAAGAAGCTGTACCTTTCTGTATTCCTGAAGGACGACCTGAACTTCTTTTAGCTCAGGAAGGTCAGGTAGAAAATATATTTCATGCAGAAAGTCTCGTACTGCATCCCTAAAAGATATAAAAAAAAAAAATTGCAAAAAATATGGCAAACATTCAGTGAATTAGAAAAACCTTAAAAACCCATTAAAAGAAAGCAAGGAAGAAATCTCAATATTGCTACTATGACCTTCTACAAGAGCCTTATTATTCCTATCTTTTATTGTGAAAACTGCTGGTGTGATACAATGCAAGAAAAAAACCCCAGCAAAAATAATCAAGATATTAAGTATCAGCATTCCTAAAAATTACTTTTTTAAGCTACAAAATATAAGATGAAAAAGAAATATGACTCAATCTTATCTTCAAAATGGTTAAGTCATGAGAATTAAACTACTTTGTAATAAACTTTGATTTTATTTTCAGTTGGTGTGACCACTTGAAGTAAACATATGAAACCTTACTCAAAATAATAATCTGTGCACTTCATAATTATACCTCTAATTATTGAAGAAAACAACTCATTTCCTCCCCACTTCCAATTCTGTACACTTCTCTTCAGCTTAGAGCAAATGTTAGTAATCATCATTATTCTGTAGAGGGAAGCAATTTTCCATAAACACATTGAAGAAAACCTGGCAGGGTTCAGTGTCTGAATGGGTTGTAACTTAGCCACAGCATCATATATTTAAGGACAATATATATGGTCCTTATATAAATATAAGGACAAATATTTATAAGGACAGTGCTGGATGACTTGAATTTAGGGTTATCTCCATTCCTGTTGCAGGATTTAAACCACATAACTGAAAATATTTTGTGCAATACCTGTTCTCCACTATGAGGAAGTGGAATATTGCTGTGGTTTCCTTGGGTTGGATATGTATGAGGGGCAATAACACCACTATCACATGGCTGAGCAAGGAGCCAAGGTAGGAATGGTCCAGACTTCGAACAAAGCAATCCCAGGCTCTAAACAAGAAAAGGCAACATAATCAATGATTCTTCCCTGCAGGAAACATTTCAGGTGAGTCATGAGAAGCACTTTAAGCTATTTCAGCACTGTGGTTTAGATTACTGTACAGAACAAAACCAAACAGTATATCAAAGGACAGAAATAGCAGGGATGTCACTGTTTGGGTACACCCTCAGTTCACCTGCAACACAGTTCTGGGAAGTCATCCTTGTATCTCAGAGCTGTTCTCAGTGTGGTCATCATCTTCACTCTGACTGAACTGACGTGTTTGGGACCCATGAGCGTCATTAAAGACTTCAGGCTGTTTAAAGCCTAGACAGATGAAAGCCATTGGAGTGGATTAGATAACCAGGAAAATATGTGGGAGTCATATTTTCTATTAAAATCAGGCTAACCTTGTTTAAGAAATCATACTCTAAGACAACAAAATCAGTTTGGTGTTTTAATAAAGAATTTGGGTGTAGAAAAAACAGGGGTGAAAGGGAATCTCTAATGACAAGGTTGTAACAAAACCTTACACTATTTAGGCTGTTGACAGATTGATGAGGGAAGAACTGTGGACACCAAAGAAGTTAATGATTATAGATGTTTGTTATAAGACATGATTAACTATATATCCCAAGCTGAAAAAAGAAGGCTTATGAAGTATAGAGGAAGAACAAACTTGCATTTAAAAGAAAAACCAAACCAAGAAAACTCCAACAGAGGTGACACACGACTGCTCACAGAAGTGACTGGCAAGCATCAGGGAACAGGTAATAGCTCAGTTGTCAGTGAAAGACAGAAAAGAAATACTGAGATGCAGGAGATATTTCAGTCACAGTAACACTACACCAAACAAGGTAGTAAATGTCCAGCATGACAGATCAGTAACACAGGAATAAACCTGAGCTTGAGAAAAGGTCATGCAAGGAGAAACTCACCAAGAACAAAACACAGAAGAAAAGATAGAAACCACAGCAGGTGCGGCAAAAGAAATGGAATACAAATAAAAAAATTCAGAAAGCATGAAGAAAGGGGGCTATGAAAATGAGAACATTTTAACATGAAGAGTAAAAGAACACTAGAGAAAAGGCAACCTATCAATGCAAAGTTTATGTACATTCTTGCATTGAAAACTCCTCCTGAAATCACCTACCCTCCCTCTGTGAGGAGGCTAAAAGACCAGTCTTGTGATTAAAAGCACAGCCTCAGCAGAATCTTCACTTTTGTCTCAAGCTGTGAGCTCTAACTTCTCTAAACACTCTCTATTGCAAAGGAGCTGTTCTGTGAGACCCAAAACTAATGAAGTCCAGTTTCTCCTGGATTTCTATCTTTTTTCTTTACCCTTACCCTTTGGTGTCCTTATATATCCCACGCAGTAATACCAGTTTTCTCCCATATTCCTTCATCCTTGCTCTGGTGTGTTTCACACACTATAAATCATACACTTGGATTTCTCCCCTGTAATTCCTGGTTGACTGACTCATTGAATACACCATGTCTGACTGAAATATGGAATACTCTTTCTGACCATTAAAGAAACCAAGAACTTTTGAGCTTATACAGAAACCCGACAGTGAGACCATCAGTTTTAAACAATTAGTCTGGGACCCCAGTATCTTTGAGGCATCCATGACAGTTGCATGATGACACAAGTAAGTCTGGAATATTAAAACAGTCCTTGCTTATTTTTGTTTTAATATTCAAAATAAAGCTTACAAACCATTTTTTTATCCTCAATGCCAACACTGGAACTCAGTAACTGCATGTTAAAAAAAGCCAAGATACCAAGCAATTTAGGTTGCAGATAATCAGCCTGTGGAGAGGAAAAAAAAAAAGTTAAAACCCCAAGTAATCTTACAGCTATCACACTCCAAAGCCTTAGAAATTGAAAAACAGGTATGAATTGCTAATTCTGAAGTACATATGAGAAGAATCTCCAATACATAGCTACTTAAGAAATATCAGTGTTGACAAACATCCCTATTGGGCTGTGGGTTTTGCTGTTTTATAGGATATTAGGATTTACATGTGTGTTGTTAGCTTGTTTGGGCACTTTTTTGTTTTGATTTGGTTTTATGCATACTTGGTATGGATCTCTCTGTTACAGAAACACTTAACAGGAAATGTCAGCCTTTTTTCCGCTTTTTGCCTGAAATAAGTGATGTTCAGAGAATGGCAAATTGCCTTCACTCTCCAAATGGCCAAAAAGAAATAACTGAAAAAGCTGAGCATGATGATGCTGATGTCCTTACCATTTGTTCTGGGGAGGTTATTTCCCTGGGTCCCTGATAGGGATCGTCCTGAGAGGCAAAGGAAGCCAATATGGACAAGCCATTGAAGACCTGCTGGTAGTGCTCCCCGATCCGCAGCAGTAACTCGTTATGCAGGCCCTGGTAGTCCTGTCTCAGCAAGCTGCCCAGCTCTATCTCAGTCTCATTCTGCAGTCAAACACAAAGCCTTCATTTAATCACAATGTAATTAGCACACTGAGAGACAGCAGGCATTGGGCTCTGGTTGGTTTGTTACAGAAATCAAAGGAAAAGCTTTCAAACAGCACAATGTTAGACAAATTAAGCTTTTAGAATTTGCTAAGTTCATAAAATATCCTAGAAACATTCCTCAGAGCCAATGGAAGTGATTATAAATAATAAGAACAAAACTTCTGCATATGCAATTTCCCAACCTCTGCTTTGCAATACCTTAATTTAAATAAAGCAGAAAGCTCACTGTGCATCAACTGTTGTTCCTAACCTGCAGGTGTACAAGAGCAAATGCCAACTTACCTTGAGGTAATGCAGTGCCCGCTCAAGCTCATCCTTGGTGCAGGAACAGACCAAATGAGAGAAAATGTATTTGAAGTTGTTGATTAAAATTTCTCTTCGGTTCACATTCAGTTGCTTTGCTATGGTTCTGATAAGCGTGGAGGCTGCAGGACTGGCCTTGGCTGCAAGGTCAGGAAGCAAAACTTGCAGGGTCCGCTGTTAAATTAAGAACTTCAGTTAATGGAACCAAGAAACAAACCCTCCAAAACCTCAGACAGGTTAAGTTCCATTTGTGTCATGTGTGTACCACTATACATGTGCTCAGTCATAATTATGACCATAGGTATGAACAGAGAAAAACTTTAATACTTAGGAAAAATGCAGATAGAACTAATTACTTCAGGAGCTGCTTCATCTAATCCATACTAAGAAACATGTAAACAAGAAGTGAGCTAGCATTTTTTGTGTCAACCCAGATTCTCCACAAATGGAAATCTTAAAAAAAACCCAAAAGAAACCAAATAGCCAACATGCCCACACACAACACTCGCCCAGCCTATGATTCAGCTAGAACAGTGCTGGCTTAATAGTTGTGCACTTCCCATCTACCAACAAGCAAAACACAAGAATGATTCTGAAGTTACTTAGGATTCCAGTAAAACAGATATCTAACCAGATCAAAAAGATCTGTATCCACAGAATGGCAGCTTTCTTCTTTTGCAGTAAGAAAGCTGACACCATGCAAAAATCACACCTTACAAAGGATGCCTCCAAGTGCACTAGATCTTTAATATAGATATACTTAATGAGCATTTTAAACTTTAGCTTCTCATCCACCATACTTGAATTTGCACTGTAGCATCCCTCTAACTCCTTGATAAAACCTTTCCTCTGTATTTCAGCGCTCCGTTGCAGCATTCCCAAGAGAAAGTGTGGATTGAAATTGAAATTCACAAACACAAAATAACAAAAGGATTGACCAACTTACTGAGAGAAAGCGATTTAGATCTGGAAAATCAAATACATTGGCAATCTCAGATAACATGTCCAGAGCCATTTCTCTCTGGTGAGCAGCTGTTTCTTTCTGCAGCTCATTGCCCTGGCATGGAGCACTCAACACCACCATCTGGCTGGAGTGCAGGGATTCCACTAAAAACTAAGCATGAAGAAACAGGAATTCAGTATTAGTTTCCCCTTGTTCACTCCCTAAACCTAAACACAAAAGTTTCAGTAAATACAAAAGTTTCATGGAAGTTTATATGCATCTGTTTTTCTCTCTCATTCATTGCACACAGATCTATGATTATTACTTTGCAACAGAATTGAATTATCATCCACTTCATTACATTCAGTTTTGCAACCCTGGATTCAAATATTGCATTGTTTAAAAAATATTCAAAATTAGAAAAGTCTGCTTTTGACAGTTTTTTTTAAACAGAACCTTTTGTCATTAGGTAATGGATATAACAAAAACCCTAAATCAATCATGGCAGAATTATGCCTGTGAAATGCTGACTTCAATTCCAGTTTGAAACCATAGTGTCTTGTAGCAATAATACTATAGAATGCAAGAGCCTCTGTTTCAGAGTGAAGCATCTAGGAAACAGAGAAGCAACACTTCTGAGGGGAGATCACAACAAAGTCAAAGATTCCCCACTCCTTCCTGAATGTTTGTAGGGTTTTTTCCTTAAAATAATTTCTTTCTTGTCCTATGAGATTTCACCCTGAGCAACAGAGCAATTTTGACCTTGAATACCATTTTCAAAATACATGCAAAGAATTCAAATACATGCACTTTCTAAAGCACACACTGTTTTACCTGACAGATTGGCTTCTTGTACTGACTGAAGAAAGCCTGCAGCTTTATGGCCTTGGCTGCTGCCAGGGCCCGGATTTCTGTGTACGCTGCTCCGGCCACTGAAGCTGACTTGGACAGCAAACAGTGCAACAAATGCAAGAGGGCAAATGGCACCAAGTCTCCTTTGGATGCCCTTATGAAGAAAGCAGAAGAAAAAGGATTCATTAAATAAGTAATTTAATCTTACACTTAAAGAAAGGGCACTTTGTATCACAAATGGACACAACTTGGCAATTTTCAAGATACTATCAAAAATACCTTCCAATATCTCCTGTTGTGAGAATCAAGGTATCTTTAAGCTCGTTATTTCTTGATATTTTGGCATTTGTGTAGGCTTCTTTCATCCTTGAAACAAAGAGCTGGTACACAGGAAAACAAAACCAAATTCATTTAGCATTTGACATTAGTTAAACAAAACCCACAGTAAGTTAGGAACAAACCCCTAAAATACACATGAATTCACCTCTTTTATGAATCCTTCCTCGGACTCTAAGGATTCTAGTATGTTCTTTATGCAGTCACTGAAAGCCACTCGTACATCTTTGTCTGGATCTTCCATTAGATTTAATAAAGATCCAACAAGAGTCTTCACACTGGACTCATCAGTTTTAAAATCCAGGTGTTTGCAAAGATGAGGTATATTTTCTATAAATGCTGGGTGGCATGGTTAGAAGAAGAATAGAAAACACATATTTAATACTTATTTAAAATCTACTGAAGTGCATAAAAGTCATGCAAACAAACCGTAAAGCACACTTTAACTTTTAAACCAAAAGAATAAATATTATGAAATCAGAGAAGATATTTAGAATTCAGATTTTATCAAGTATTACAGTTTTAGATATAGCCATAGACCAAATTTAAGAGAAGGTAGTTTAAAAATAGTATCACTGATAACATTAAATAGCAGCAGTGATATCAACTGAAATATAAAACTTCAAACATCAACAGAATTATCAGAAACCCAACACAGAATAAAAGGAATGGGGAAAGGTTCAGAAACAGCGACTTAGTACCTCAGATGGAAGTGTAAAATGTTACCAAAGGTAAAGCCACATACCTAGCTTTACTGAACTGGGTACTTTGCTCTCAAGGAGAATAAGAAAGGGCTTGAAAACACAGGCTTGTAAAGAAGAGGTTTTTCCATGAGCAGAAGTCACAGTAAGGCTGCTACACAAAATATCGTGAGACACATCCTTAATAGCAGAGTCTGCTAAGGAAGGTCGTACATGGAATGGACCAGAAAGACAACAAGATAACTTCCCAACTATAGCAGCACAAGTCTCCTTCACTAGCTCAGACTCATCTTTGATTTGATTTCTGAAATGGAAACAAAATGAAATTATTTTAATAGATCATTTACCTAGAAATGTTTTTCTATATTGTCTGGGTTCTCTAACTATACTGACAGTACTATCAGGACAGCTTAAGGGTCAATCTCATTAAACCTTTGTCCTTTTCAGATCATCCTCGTGTTCTGTTAAATGTTTACAGTAGCACTGGGCATGGTGAGGCTGGCATGCTGTAAAGAAGAAACTGAAGACTCACACAAAAGGACAGAAGATACCAAGACATATATTAAAAAGGCAGAGAAGCTGCAAAAAATTTAAGAGACATATGGAGAAATCCAACATGGATTCCACTGACAAAGATATCTCCCTTCCCTGCCCTAATTTAAATTGAGGTCTTCAGCTAGCAAAGGAACTTGTACACTGACATGGTAAGTGAACACTGTTCTATCACACAGACATCATCATGTGCACCTATCCTGTTGATATCTGATGGTTTCTGAAATTACGATCTAGAAACTTCATATGAAATGAACACTTATTTTTGTGTTTATACTCCATTAATTATTTGCCCATTTTTCTTCTTGCACAAAGACAGAAAAGCTGCATTAATACATACAAAAGAGCTCTGGGAATCACGCTGCAGGGCTGCACGGAATGAAGCAGGAGAGAAAATCCTTTAACACAAGTAGCCCGAATTACTTCATGGTGACTTTGTAGTGCCCAGTGATAAACTGATTTTCTCCAATCCAGATGAATGTTTTTTGGGAAGAGAGACAGAAGGAACACACAGTGTGACTGAGTTTGGGGCGCTAAAGAGAAAAAACAAAGCAAATAATTACTCGATTTAAACTTTTAATACCATCAATCATCATAAGAAGACAAATAAAATAATTTTAATTTAGAACAATCATTCCAAAGGGGAACTAGGTTTTATATACTTTAACATACTTACAGAAAGCCTCTGCAGTTTTTTGACTCAAAACTAGAGGACTAAATCCCCGAATAGATGGCTTAAAAGAGGAATCATCAGGATGGTTGTAAATCCAGGGCAGAGACAGCAATCCACATAATTCATCAAGAATCTGATCACTCAGTGGAATTTTCACTAGGGGAAAAACCAGCAAAACAACAACAAAAATATACTTTTTCAGCTCTATAGAGTTTATAAAACATTTAGTGTTCTTAATTTGCTACAAAGTATTAATTTTTCAATCAACAAAGATTAGTATCACTATTCCCACATGTTGTTATCCTACTTTTTCAGCATGCAATAATAAATCATCATTAAACAGAGGACAGAATGTAACACATGAGCAGCACAATGAATATAACTTTGGTATCTCTGGATTTGCGCAAAGATTTTCAGGTGGACTTTGGAGTCCCTGGTAAGCTGAACTCATAACACTTTAGTCTTGGTAACTGAGTCTGCCCTCCATTCTACTAGTTACTTTTAAAAAAAAACATGGAAGTATTCAATATTTTTGGTACCACGCATGCCATATTTGCTGAACCTGGTTACAAGCTTTGAAATCGTTGAGTGGAACAAAGATAGTAAAGCATGCTGCCTCTGTGTGTCTTTAAAAGAAAACTGCTCAAGTTTGTTCCTTTTTAATGTTTTTTCACTATCAGATAAAAATCAATAGAAGTACAGACAAAAATAAGTAAATTATGTTCCAAAAGGAATGAAATGAAGGTCTCTAAACAGAAAATAATGCTCTTTTTTTATTTAACCTTTTTTGTAAAAGAGTTGGAATACTAGCACAAGATTCATAATTTCAGTACCTCTACCAAAACAGACTTAACACAGTCAGATGAATGCCTAATTTACAAAATACAAGACATCTTAAAGGGTTTCTTACCTTGTGCATACAGCAAAGCATCAAATATTTTTACAATTCTGTCAATCACTTGTTCTAGATTAACAATCTGCGTAGCAGCCTCTAACAGGTTTCTGCAGACCTTCACTACTCTTGTGGTAACATCAGAGGAAATCCACTTGAACTGTACATTCACCATTGAATCTGAGGAGCTTGAAGTATTCTTACATGTATCAGAGTTACATGGATGAGACACTCCATGCTCTTTACTGTTAAAACAGAAATCACATCAATGCAACACAAACATTTAATATTAACTGCTTGTAAGCCAAGTTACTATGAAAATGTACTTCTTCAAAACATACAGGACCCATCCAATATTGATCCTGATACACAGACAAGCATTAAAGTAATTACAGAAATCATAATCAGTATTACAAGGAACTCTTGGTCCCACGGTTTCCCCTTGGCATCTTTACCTGGGGGGATCTGCTGGGGGAGAACCATGAACTATGCACAGAGCAGCCAACCGCAGGATTACAGCGATCCCTTCCACGGTCTGGAGAACCTCCCCTGGCAGAGCTTCTTCCTCAAGGAGAGATAGTAAGGCTGCAGCTTTCTTAGTGATGGCATGCCACAGAGCACTCCTCAGTTTCATGTTTATAGGGCTAAGTCTGTAATTTGACCATATTAATTATTTTCCAACACATACTTTATTTTAGAAAAGATAAATAACCACAGCAAAACTAGAGCTAATCCGTATTTGATATAGGATTAGGAAAATACCAAACAAAGCTTTAGTTTAAATGTGTTTGGATTGAAAAGATCCTAACTCTGAATTTTAGCAGGACTCAGACTTATCTGAAAGGCTATAAATGCACAACTCTACAGTCCTTGGAATGTCTTGGTAACCACAGAAAGGCAAACATTACACCCATCTTTGAGAAAGGCAAAAAAAGACAATCCAAGGAACTACAGGCCTGTCAGACTAATCTCAGTACCTAGGAAGATTATGGAAAAACTCTTCCTTGAACTCATTTCTACCTGTATGAGGGACAAGATGGTGACTGGAAACAGCCAGTATGTATTTACAACAGGCAAATCATGCACTCGATTCCTTTCTACAATGAGACAGCTCTGTGGAGAAAAGTGGGCTGCTTTTTCACAAGACTACACCTGTCTATAAAATTAGGCTGACAAGAAGTTCATAAAGATCTGTATGACAAGTCCTGCAACTGGCAAAAAAACCCTGATGCAACAGAACAGACTGACAGCTGACTAATTAATGAGCAACTTTAGAGAAAATGACCTGGCAAGCTTGTGGAAAAGTGGAATATTAGAGCAGTGTGACCTTGTTTCAAAGAAAGCCAACTACACCCTGTACTCAGGGTGAAGGCTGATCACAAGCCCACCCACACCTGGAGTGCAGCATGCCCCAGCCAATTTTGAGTACCTAAAGACAAGAAAGAGATCAACTGCTGGCACAAGTCCAAGATAATCAGGGAGCACAGTACAAGCAGAGGCTGAGAAAACTGGTTTTGTTCATCTGAGAACAACTTGACCTAACTAGACCTGCTTTAAGTACATCCAGTGTAACAGCACAGCCACACACCATTCTGTCACATTATGGATGCTCTCAGCTTTGCTTTCAGTGTAAAAACATGAAAATAATTTTCACTGAACACATTCAAAAGAGTCTTTTTTATAAAGTTTGGCTTAAAAATCACCAGCAGATTTTGATCCCTCAAAGTATAATTTAGATTTGTTCCCCAGAAGCTCTTTTAATCTGTTAAGAAGAAACTGCCGCAAGAAGTTGTCATTTATCATTCAACAGCCAAATTGCTATAAAAGTAGTAGCTAAGTGTCATACATTAAAGGTGCAGGTGATTTCTTTGGATGTTTTGTGGGTAGGCTCAGTCGTAGTCTTTTCTCTGGAACTTCATCACTGCTGCTGCTCCACCCATCAGTATCTGAGCTCTCCAGCTGGTTCTGCTGAAGCTCCTCAAGGATTTCTTCTGCTTGTGTTTTTAACGCTGTATAAAGTGGGCTCACCAGATACTGGGATGGACAAACAACAGAGGTACCATGATGTATGCTCTGCCTTACTTCAAGATATGGTATCATCACTTCTGACTTAAAATATTAAATTGCAAAGTATCATGGTGAAAAAGTTCATAAAAACCTTTTCATTCAAAAAACTTAATTACAAGATGAAAGCTCTTATGAGCAATGAAGTTTCCTGTGCTGCCACCAGAAAGGATGCAGCTTGTTGAGCTGTTTCCCAGTTCCTGCCATAATATCTTGCTACCAAAGCCATCAAACAGACACACAAAGTTTAACAAATAGGAAGGATACACAGAAGAATGTATGGAATAGAGGCACTCAGCATATCAACAACTTGTCATCAACACCTTGTTATGGTTTTTAAATAAACAGGGTTTATTTAGGTTAAGTACCAGGAAGAAATTTTCTATTAGGAGGGTGGTGACACACTGACACATGTTGCCCAGAGAGGTGCTGGATGCCCCATCCCTGGAAACACTCAAGGTCAGGTTGGGTGGGCCTCTGAACCCTGATCTAGTTGAAGCTGTCCCTGCTCATTGCAGGGAGTTGGCCAAGATGGCCTTTAAAGGTCCCTGCCAACCTAAACCATTTACTCTGTTTTAATTTAAACTTTTCTGTCTACCTGTTTTAACAAACATGACTAAAAGCATATGGCTGGAAAGTAAGAGCATCTCAAACTACTGCACACTACAAGCAAAGCTGCCCTCATGTAAGTGCACTCTGGGCAACTCCCACCTTATGATTATGGACAGACAGTTGTGCCTCCATACCTTATGGAGAGTTTAACACATATGAAAAACACAAGAGTCCAGCTACACCCAACAGATTGAGGAACCCTGACCTGTATAAACAAATGAAACAGTTGAGAAAAAAGGAGTATCAACCTAAACACACAACTAAAAAGGGCATTTCCTAGATTTTCTTCTTTGCATAGGTATTTTGTATATAATCTATTCACACAATAAATGCAGTTTTTACAATAAACCTACCTCTTGTTCTTCCTGAGTTCCAAGCACATTCACAAAAGTTCTACATATGGTGCTGATACGGGCTTTTCTGATTTGTAAGGCAGATTCATAGCCAGCTGGAACAAACTCCAGAAAGTACTGCAGTACATGGCAAAAGGCAGTTTTCAGCTTTTCAGACTGAAGACACCTAAACACATCCCCTTCAAACAACGAGCAGAGCTTCTCTAGCAGCATATTCAAGTAGACAGGTTCAATATTTTTGTAAGAGTCTGCTTCAAAAGGCAGCAATGTCCTCACCAACAGTAAGAGTGGTTCTCCAAAGAGTTCTGATTCCTCAGTATCCATTTCAAGTGCTGATTGTAGAATTTCAAAAAAGACTGTGAAGAAAACACTGGCCGGCTGTTCTGGAGGTCCTCCTAAATGAATTAGCTTCACTACAAACTTCATTGCCAAAGTTTTAACTTTTGCACTGCCATACTCTAACAGGGAGCAGCCTATACCCCAGAGAATAATATCTTGTCTTACAAAAAATATATCTGCAACAATATTTGTCAGAATAGATGTTAATACAAGTTCCAAATGTTCTAGATTTGGCATACCCATCAGTTGTAATGGTGCCAATCTTAAATATCCCACGTTGTCTCCTATATTGCTGGAAAATCTCTTTACAGTCACTGGCCAGACCAGTCCATCTCCCCAGAGATGCCTCTGTACATCTCTTTCATGCAAGATGATTAAGTCCTGAAAAAGCTGTAGCAAGTCTTTAGTTAGCGCTTCAAAAATGGAGCAACTCTTCATTTTAAACAGAAAAAGTAAAGAGCAGATGACATCACAAATGTTCTTGTGCAATGTGTTGCAGTTTGGAGCTGCAGCAATACGAAGAAGCCTTGTTATGATCCAGTTACTAAATTCTAGGAATATAAAAGAGAATCTTTATTACTAAGATAAAAAACTAAAATCTCCAATTGAGCACCTCTCTAAGAGCAGATTGCTTATCACTAAAACTAAACTTCTTGAGATAAATGCTCAGTAATCTCATCTTGAGATAATGTAGGCTCAGTAAACAGAGTTTTCACTGGGACATTTATTCAACAGATCCCATTCGAAAACAGGAAAAGAGGGGGCAGAACACGGGGGTTGGGAATGGAACACACACATTTTATACTGGTATTTCCAGACATTTTCCTCTGTCAAAAAACCCCACCCTTAGGCAATGAGTACATGTACAGCATATCTCATCAACACTACATAATAATATATCTGTGCAATGGTAATGAACAATGTCAAAATCTGTCCTGAGAAATTTCCATTATCACAAATGCTATTCCATTCACAATATTCAAAGTCTACCATCACATTCACGTATAAATTTATAATGATGAACTTACATATCTGCCATTCCCCCCTTTCTGCTCTTTTGGACAATCTCACTGTCTGCAAATTTAAATCCTGAAAATACCAAGCTTCACCATAAACATTTTCAACAAACTCACCAATGCAACTGCATTCAGTTTCCTCCTGATTTCCACCCACATTTACAAACATAAGTGGGGAAGACTTCATGATATGTTGAATAAAATCAAGCAACATCACAGAACTTGGCTGTGAATCTGATTTCTTAATCAGTTCCAAGGCAACTTTAAAAAAAGAGAAGACAATATTTAAATCAGCATTGCAATAAACCACTTCACAAATTTTGTTCACACCGTATGAGAAATATTTTTAAATATATATAAAATACTATGATATAGTATTAAACCTTCCAAATTATTTATTTGGAGTATATTCTTTCAATCCATGAAGATAATTTCATGCATATTGTCACCTCTATGTGACTCCAAACTGCATGAAGAAAAGCATAAATTACTCATTAAATATTATTAACCCCAAATGCATTAACATTCAGTTAAAATTCTATCCAGAATATAAAAGGTTTTAAATGGCAAATTCAGCTTACTGAAGAGGGAAGTTTAACAAAACACTGAACATATCTAATGCTGCTCCATTGAAAGAGGTATGTGAATCACATCAGATTTATTCAAATACCCCAGGGATCCTATCCAGTGTTAGTGTACAAGAAGGAAATTATCATTATTATTCAGACAGTATTTCAATTCTAAAAGACACATTAATATTAAGAATTGCAAGCTATGTTACTCATGAACAGTGACATTACACAACACTCCTGCTTTTCAATATTGTGAGCATTTGCATTCACATTCTTCCCCCTCCTTCTTTAGGGGTGTGTGTGTATAGTTTATATATATAGAGAACTTCACATCCTAGCAGAAAATACTTCATCACTGACTTTATTAAACAATAAGTCATAAATGGTATTATATTCAACTACAACTTCCTTAAAATGAGAGTTTTAATTTCTATTTTTGGCAGGAATTACTTAAAATATAAAGCAGACAATTTCAGAAGACAGGAATGTAATGCTTACCAACATCTACATCTGTAAGAATTCTGTCAATGAACTGGCAGAGTATTTGTCTTGGTTTCTGCACAACTGTGTTGTATTCCTCTGGACTAGCACTGAAAGAATGATATTTTGATGTTACAATTTTAAAGTACAGAATAATTAAAGTCTATCTCAACTACTTCATGTTAAACACAGATGATCTTTTCTTCTAGAAGCTTTCGGAAAAAAAATGATTTTTTGGTGTTGTGTAGAGGTTGGGGGTGTTTGTTTGTTTTGGTTTTCTTGTTTTAGTGACCGGCCTGTCGCTCAGCAGACAGGACTTGCAGGGTCACACCTTCAGTATATAATTGTGCCTCCGTATCAACGCGCTGCCTGCTGCAAACACAGCCACAGTGCTCGTACTGCCACGAAACTCCAGAGCCCGGGATGTCCCAGCCCGTGTGGCTCTCAGAGCGCTCAGAGCACACACAGCGGAGCCCCGGGTGCTCGGAGGCCGCCGGGCCGCTGATGTCAGGCTGTGCCAGCGCCACCCGGGAGGGACAGAGGGACAGAGCGGGCGGGTGGGACAGACCGGGCGGGCGGCGGGAGAAGGGACCAGCCGAGGT